>PQXN01000301.1:0-44544 GCA_004786275.1 Botryotinia convoluta
ATAAAGATATAAAGATATAAAGATATAAAGATATAAAGATATAAAGATATAAAGATATAAAGATATAAAGATATAAAGATATAAAGATAAAAGCTTGAACTTTAAAAATGAAAAGGAGAAGAGAATGAGAAATGAGATAATGAGTAATTGGGAGCTTGAGAAGATAGAATGGGAAGAGCGAAGATGGAATACTAGAATCGAATCTTGTAGATGTTTAAGTAGAGAATAGTATTTTGAGGATTTAATTTGATTTTTATAATTGGGATTGTGATTGTAATTGTGATGTTTGAGTAAATGTGGGAGAAGTGAAGTGGAAGATGAGAAAGAAGGAGAGAAGAAGGAAATAAAGATGAAGAGTAAAAGTTTGGAAATGAGGAGTAAGAAGGGATGAAGAATAAGAAGAATAAGGAATACAAGCAATCAGAAACAAAGATAGTAGCCGGAAATGTAAAGGACAGAAAAATGATACGAAAAAAATATCGTATCGAGAAAGAGTAGTGGTCCGTGGAGGATGGGTATCAGAATAGAATATTCGATGAAGTGATAGGGGGTGAGAAGGGTGTTCGGAATGGGAATGGAGAAAGGATGAGGAAAGATGGATAAGAGTGGATGATGAGAACGGTGGACGATTATATGTGTATCTTATTTTATCTTCTTTGACACAGTTTGACGTGATGCGGTTTAGTTTTGTATGATTTGATTTCCTGTAATTCCCTCTTATTTCCTGCAATTTCCAATTTCCTATAATCTACCATAGAAACTATGGAAACTAATAGAAGATATAGCGTAGTGTGGTTTGATACAAATAGTCTAGTCTAATCTAGCCTAGCCTAGCTTCGGTTCAGTTCAGTTCGCTTCGGTTTGTGAAAGAGGGGGGTAAGAGCTGAAGGGTGAGAGTTGAGCTGCTGAGGAGAGGTGAGGAGTAAGATATTCGATCTCAAGTTCTCGAGTTTCGAGTTTTGGTTTTTTTGATTCTCTTGAGATTGAGGGGGAGGTGGGAAGGTGGGAGTGAGGGGTAAAGAGAAGGATCTTAAGAGTGAGAGGAAGGGAGTTGGGTGGGATTTAAATAGGGGGAAAAAGGGGGACTTTATATATATATATGTACAAACGGACTTTCAATCATAAGAAGAAACATACTATACACTATACGAAAAGAAAGCAGAAAGCAAGAGGGGAGAGATAGATACTTAGTAAACAAAAATGAGTTAGTTAATCATGAATGAACAAATAAGCAAAAATGACAAAAGAAACAGTATAAGTAGGATAGAAATAAATTCCATTTATGATATATAGATACCGAATACTATAATAAAAAATCAATTATTAATTCATAATTCTTAATGAAGTGTATCATCATCCATCAATAAAACAAATAACCCAAATAACCCAGAAAAAAAAAATTAAAACAAGAATAAAGGTAAAGATAAAGAAACACGAATGTCATCGTTCACGAACGATGGCGAATACGGATATAGTATCGTATAAGACAACCAAATAACAACCCATAAGCCTCTACACTTACAATTGAATATAGATCCGAGTATCAACACAAAGGGAAGAAAGACTCTCATCCGAATCACCACTCAGAAGATCATATCCTGTCAAATCCTTCGAATTTGTATCACTCGGCATCATGGCAAAATTCTCGTGAAGAACCAGCCATCAAATTCATTCCTCAATTCTATCTGATGGAATTCATGATTATATAATTAATTATATTTCACCTCTGGAGGCTCGCTTTGCTTTCAATTATATCAATCTCAACCATCTTCAATGCTCTACTCAGAATCCTCCGTATCAGGTACCTAATATATTGCAAAAATATATCACATGATCTACATGTTTCGAATGATGTTAACTTTACATCTCAAAACCGACTTCTACATGTATAACAGAGATATCACACAAAAAGGTCACAGGACTCTCCTTCCCTCATCCACCACCATCCACCACCGATCCCCACCTGCCCAGACGAAGAAACCCTCAATCTAAATCACCCATCTCACTATCCGCCCAGCTCATTCCAAATCAAATTAAACGAAATCATAACCACAACTCTATCCTCATGAACACGGGACCGACTTCCCTGTCCCCTTTCCACACATCTTGAAATTTTATCCCACTCGTCTGCAAGGATCCATCTACTCCTGTATTCCAAAAAAAATTTCGCTGAGTGCTACATCATAAATCTACCTTTCATCCACCAATATATCCATCCATTTACCAGGCGCACCCCGTTTTGGGGATTTCCTCGCTACAGATTATGAATCGCTATCGAGTTTCTTGGAATAGTCATACTCCTCACAAGTAACTTTCCTAGCTACCCTCTAGCCCGATACAAACGCGCTTGCATCTTATTTCCTCACTTGGTCGGAGAGAAAGGGAAAGAATAGCTGGATAGAAGAGAAGAGAAGAGAAAATTATCTGAGTATCCGGAAAGCAGTAGGCGCAGAAGATGACTAAGAAAACAATACAATTTGAAAGTTATAATGAAATGAATGATACATGCAAATGGAGCCGTACGACCCAACAAAGCAATCTCATTCCTGCATCCCACTATTCTGAGGAACTTCGAAGATGGTCAATCGAGATGAGTGAGTTACTGAATGCGAAGTATGAAACAGAATTAAGATTTAAACCAAAGACATCATCACCACCAACCCATCCTCATCCCACCTACCAATAAAAAATCTCTCACCCACCCGCTCCCCAAGAAATAGTCAAGAACCATCCAAGCCCCAACAGACCAACCCAAGACTCCTTACCCAACCGCGTATCACGACATGGCGACCTACCAGTCCATCGAAAATCAAGCAAACCGATGTAACTATACAAGGATACATGATGTAATGTGAATCATTGTAGATGGATGAGGCTGAAGATCAGAAAGAAGAGTGAAATTTGATTTTGTGGGTTGTTCGTTGCATCTCTCTATCCTATCTATTAGGTAGTGATCGATCTGAGGCTCTGGATAGAAATACTAGGTAGTAATGATACCTATAGGGATATAGAATTAGAATTCTACGGTAGGTATATGCTGAGAAAGATCTGTAGTGGAAACTTTATTCGCAGTATGAAATCAAATTCATGAAAAAAAAAATATGGTGGGGAGTGGAATGGAAAATCGAAATTATGAGATATTGAGAAAATAGATTGGTACAGTATACCTCACCCACCATTTCATTCATATTCATCTTCATCTTCATCTCATGTGATTCCGATCCGAGGGGTTTCCAGTCCTACCTACCTAAGGAACTGTATTTGTAATTTGTAATTTGAATATCCAATACAAGGACAGGATATGAAGAGGCGGCGGTGAACTATCACGACCTTGTATACCTACCATACACACACATACATACATTACAGAAACGAATTATCATATTCCTTCCCATTATTGATAATAGGAAATATGATTAATTGGAGGATGGGGTTGGGTTGGTGTAACATCGTTTTTGGGATGGGAACGTGAGGTTTTATGTATGGAGGGAAGGATCCACTTGTTGATTGTAACATTGGGTGGGTGTGGTTGGGGATTGATTGATTGATTGATAGAATTGATTACTTAATAAGTACGTAGATAGCAAATCGGATTATTATAACTACTAGGTATGTATTGCATTTGAATCGATCCTATTACCGTTAAATTCCCAATGACTCAAGAGTCAAGCCTTATCATTTATGGAGAGCAAGTACGTACATACATACATACTTCGTACATGCATACTTCGTACATAATGATAGACGTCTATCTGGCTCGGGATCATTTAGAAATCATAAATATGGGACTTTGAATTGAAATGATTTGGAAATGTACGAAGTAGTGTTCGGCATGGACTCAAGTTTGGATGAGTGAGACACTATGATGACCATAGAAGAACCAATGAATACCTAGGTAGAGAAGATTGGCAATAATCACTTCCTTTGCGATTGAATATCCTTGTTTTTGTCTTGTGCTCGCTTTGATTGCTGTGCTATGCCTGCTTATTATTTATCAGGATTACTATTTCTATATCGTTCATTGGGATAAGAGGATGAGAGGATGAGAGGTTCGGGAGAGTGGTAAGAACCGGTGGACCTTCCGTGTTCTGGTGCTGCAGTCAGAACTTAAGATACGAGTCCCTTCTGTTCGTTTCCTATAAGAGAACTAAGTCCTCGTACCTACTGTCTACGTGATCATTATAAATCTATCTATACCTATTCTATTACCTACGTAAGGAAAGCCAATTCCGAGAATGGTACGGAGTACGGCAAGTCTTGAAAAATAGGAAACGAAATACCGAGCAGACCAAACGAAATGCTTAAGTTGAGTTCTGGCGCGGGATAAAAATGTATACTACCTAGGTATTAGATCGATATCTAACATCCAACACATCAAGGAATTTGCGACTATTCAATTCATAGTCAACAAAGCTTCATTCTTATACGAACGAAGCAAGCAAGCTGCAAAATGAAAAATATTCTGGCCATTCTTCGGATAGGCACAGAATTGCCAGATGGCAATCATGAGGTAGGGGAGGAGGAGGAGGAGGAGGAGGAGGAGAAATAACATCGCCTGCAACAATCACAACCACAACAACACAAGGGGAAGGGTTGAAAATAGGGCCGGATTATGATATTTGATGTGGTACCAGGAATTCGGGCGAGAATTAACGGTGTGATGTGTAGTGTAGATATTGGGATGGGATTGGGTAGAGCGGTGATGAGACGATAAACGATGAGACAAGCTGTATTTTATTATTATTTATCTCTTGAAATCTAGATTGGTAAGATACATCAGTTCAATCAATTGGTTTTTGTTAGATGGAGTGGATAGAACGATGATGCGACGTAGCTATTAGTTGATCTATCTGGAATTTATAGATACTAGATAGGTGATACCGTACTTCATTTCCAATCAGTTGGGTTTTGGTATCGTGATATTGATTACTACCTTCTCCACTATTTTGTTTCCTCATGGTGTTGATACTCGAGAAATACTGATATTGATATCGATATTGATATTGATATTGATATTGATATTGATATTGATATTGATATTGATATTGATATTGATATTGATATTGATATCACGACTGATACCAATCCTGATACCAATCCTCAAGATCAAATGAACATCTGGGTCCTATCTGAAACCCATCCCCAAGTAATCCATCCAATCCATCCAATCCATCACAAATCATGGAAACGAATACCATACCATACCATAAGTTCTTCTCCTTCTTCTTCCTTTCCTTCCTTCCTCCATTTTCAATATTAATATCATACGTTACATAGAATGATCAGCATCTTCAAATGGGTGGTAAGATGAACGAACTATCCTACCCCCATTCAATGTAGTATGCCATGCAACCATCCGTTGAGGGTTAAACCCAGATGTTTTTTCATGCAGCCAAGAATCAATTCGAAGGTCAAATCCCATGGATCCACTGGAACCCTTGCCCCGCATTTTGGTCCGTACGGTTATTGGTAGTTACTGTTATTCTAACAATTTTGGATGTTTGGATGTTGGATATTGGATATTGGATATTGGACATTGGACATTGGACATTGGACTGTGGATCGTGGACCTTGGACTTTGGAACTTTCTTTAGAATCTCAAGTGAAGAAGTATTCTTCAGATTTGGATCAAGTGGTATCAACTGTAAGCTTAATTACTAAGGAATCAATCATTCTAATCCATACAATCCATACAATCTATACAATCCATTCAATCCATTCGATTCAACAAATCCCATGATTCAAGATTCATCCTTATGTCTCTTCACTCCATCACCATCCAGCCTTCACTCCCCTACACACTTCCCTACACTTACATTTCTCACCAGTCAAATCGCTTCCCTTCCCTTCCCCCATGTCAATTATCGTGCGGAGAAAGTTACTAATTTGAATCATTTCTTACTTACCAGACAAGCCCAAGCTCCAATTAAACCGCCGGGGCTTTGATAAGTCGTGCATGAGATTACTCCTTTGAGCGAGGAAAGAAAAATAAATTGGCGGGCAAAGAGCAAAGATAGATAACGTATCAAATGATTATCACATACTCACACATACTACATCAAACTTATTACCAAATCAAGAACAGCTTGGTGATTTATTCAAATGTCTAATATCTAAAAACATGGGGGAATATAATTGTGGATGCACAGTGCAGGGACAGGTAGGGGTTAAGAATGAAGATGCAGCATATAAGTAGTTTAAGAACTGCATCGTGGTTGATATACGATGTAGTTGTTGCTAGTGCTTCATAGGTTGAGAAGTATAATATCACTTTGACCTCGCCTTACCTCACCTCACCTCACCTCACCTCACTTCACTTCACTTCACCTCAACTTCACTTCATTTTGACCTCACTTTATTTAACCGTTACCGACCTAAATATATATTTTCATTCCGATTCACTTTCCAAGGCTGTGAAAGACAAATCAAATCTTAATATTCACCGTAGATTTGTTCCCAATCTCATCGGAATAACGGATTTACGGTTTAGAACGGGTTGAGACCTTTTGTATCACTTTTATTTGTGTACAGGTCAACAAGGTGATTGGATCGTATCGAGGATTGGAAGACGCACTAAGAGTGAATCTTTTCTTCACGACGGCTTCAAAAAAATCTCTACCGCAGCAAGTAATTTGCATAAGAGTTTCATCCCACAACTTCTCAAATCTCTCCTCTACAACTCTCCCACAACAAAGAACTTCTCCACCAACTCACTCATCCACCGTCTTTTCCATTAAGGTCGATTCTTCAACTTACGTTACACTCTTTCTCAATAATATCAATCATACCTAATATCCCAAAACAATAATTCGCATTTGTCCATTCAATATGGAGAAAGAAGCTGCGCATGCGCATTCCCCAGAGGTTGCCTCAGTTCAAGATAATGTCGATTTTCGCACCAATACTCCTACTACCGCCGTCGATCAACATGGATGGAAGTATAAGCATCGTCGATTCCTTGGCATGACTTTTTGGTATGCATCTCCTCGAGTTCAACTTACCATGGTTGCATTCGTCTGTTTCCTCTGTCCTGGTATGTTTAATGCGCTTGGTGGTCTTGGTGGTGGTGGAAAAGCAGATCCTACTCTTGCAGATCATATGGTGAGTTATCTATCCTTTAAATTGATACTTCCTCGAATTTTATTGTCTATCTTGATATTCATGATGATGGAATTTCCCCATATAAAATCGAGACATTTCCAAGTCACGAATTTCTTACTAACATGAGATTCTCTAGAACACCGCTCTCTACTCAACCTTTGCAGTCTTCGCTTTCTTCGGTGGAACTTTCGTCAATAAATTGGGTATCAAGACTTGTTTGGCCTTTGGTGGTATTGGATATTGTATTTATGCAATTTCTCTCCTCGCCTCGGTTCACGCAAATGTGGGTGGCTTTAACATCTTCGCCGGTGCACTTCTTGGTGTTTGTGCTGGTTTACTCTGGACTGCACAAGGAACTATCATGGTTTCTTATCCATATGAAGGTGATAAGGGAAAATACTTTGGTGTTTTCTGGGCGGTTTTTAACTTTGGTGCTGTTCTTGGTGCTTTGGTAAGTTTTGAATGACTCTGTTTCTGTTCCCCCTCTATGCAACCGAGTTTATTTATAACTTGTTTTGCTTTCTCCGACTTCTCTGTTTCTTCTTATTTGAAGTTTCAGGGCGAGGAGAAGACGTCACTTCAGGCACTCCAAACAACCTTTGAAGATCACAGACTAACATTCTTTTAGATCCCACTTGGTCAAAATATCAATGTCAAGACCAACAGTACTGTCACTGACGGAACTTACATTGCATTCATCATTCTCATGTTTGCCGGTGCCGTTCTAGCTCTCTTTTTATGTAACGCCGATGACATTGTTCGACCTGATGGTACCAAAGTTGTTCTCATGAAACATCCATCCTGGAAATCCGAATTCATCGGTCTTTATGACACCATTGTTCAAGAACCATTCATCATCCTCCTCTTCCCCATGTTCTGGGCTTCCAATTGGTTCTATACTTATCAACAAAATGGAATCAACGCCGCTGTTTTCAATACCCGTACTCGTGCTCTCAACAACGTTTTATACTGGACTGCACAAATTTTCGGCGCCATCATCTTCGGTTTCGGTCTCGATGCTGGTAACTTCCGTCGTTCGGTTCGTGCCAAGTCCGCTCTCGCTCTCCTTTTCTCTATCACCATGATTACTTGGGGTGGTGGATATGCTTTCGAGAGAACCTATACCCGTGAGAGTACCAATTCAGCTACCGGAGACTATGTTCCAGTCGACTGGACTGATGGTGGCAAAAAATACATTGGTCCTATGTTCCTCTACATCTTTTATGGATTCTTCGACTCCGCATGGCAAGGATCGGTTTACTGGTTCATGGGTGCCCTTTCTAACTCTGGTCGTAAATCTGCCAATTATGTCGGTTTCTACAAGGGTATTCAATCAGCTGGTGGTGCTGTCATGTGGGCATTGGATGCTAAGAAACTTTCCTACCATGATGAATTCATCAGCAACTGGGTTATCCTCTCCGTTTCTTGCGTCATCGCTGCTCCTGTTATCTTTATGAGAATCAAGGATACCGTTACGGTCGAGGAAGATTTACAAGGCACAGATGAAACACTCGCAGATGTGGTTCCTGAAGGCCATGAGGAGAAGTTGGGTGGTGGTCATGAATTGAATACTCATGGTCCAATCTCTCGTTCCGATAATGTTTAGATACCTTTTTTCGGTGGCGTCATATACTTTTCGATTCGAGACCAATTCAACGGGCTGGCTTTCATTGATTTTGCTTTGGGATATCATTTCTGGTTTTTGCGCCGGTGGTGGGTGCAGATGGTTAGTGGGGGTTAAAATGGATGGATGGATGGATAGCCAAACAAAAAGACAGACATACTTCATTCCTAAAGTTTCTTCCTTTCATAATCCTTCACCATCCCATCCAGCACGCAATTTCAGGAGAAATGTAATGTTCTAATCAAAGCTATTTTTTGACTTGTCAGTCAGTTAATTAGTTGGCTGGTTATAACTCTTTTCTTCTGCTGCTTCTTCTTCTTTTTTCATTCCCGAAAACAAGAAAAGAAGTATCAGAGTTTGATTTAGGGAGGGGATTTCTTTTCGTTTTCATTTTTCATCCTAGGCGAGGAGGAAACTTTTCCTAATGGGAGCTCTTTTCTCTAGGGTTATGGATAAGTTAGGGTTAGGTCTTTGATGTTAATCGTATCAATAGACAGGCAGACAGACAGACAGATGAGGGCTTCATGAATCACATGATTTGATAGGGAATGATATGAATTGAATGAATTATGCTTTTAGCTTAGGTAACTTTAGCTTTGGTTTAGATAGCTGGCTGTGCTGGATTGTGCTATACTATGCTATGCTATAGTTAAATACCTACCTATCTTCCTAGTAGTTAAAATAGTATTCAAAATCTTCACGCAGCGAATGCGTTTCTTTTCTGGTTGTTGCGTAGGTATGTGATGTATGACATGCATGTGTTATATATGTGCTATAATATCATACTCATACTCATACTCATAAATCATCCATCCATCCATCCATTTATTCATTCATTCATTCATTCATTCATTCATTCATCCATATTTCACATCACACCACATCATATCTTACGAATAAAATAAATACCTAGTACTCCACTCGTGTAGGTAAGTAGAGGAAGAAACGGTGTGTGAGAAAGAAAATCCCAGATCCAAACTCGCAAATGCGAATATCGTTTATGCACCCACCCATTCATTTCTAGCCTCTGAATTCAGTCGTGCTTTTTTTGATTGTTGATTGTTGTTTATGGTTTATGATTTGACTTTGATTTTGTAAAGGGATTTATATTTATTTTTTTTGGTTTTTTTTGGGGGTGGGGGGGGGGAGGAATTGGAATTGGAACCAATCAACCAGTCAATCAATCAATTACTTGATAATCACCTAGTAGAATATATTTCTTGCGAGTTCTGGAAGTTGTAAAGTAATCCCGATGAATACATATGCTTCGAATTTCCGGGTTTAATAAATAAATGAATGGGATTGTGGGAGGGGTGGTGAGAACACATATATTGATGTCGGTTTGAGGACACATAATATTCAAATCATGCGGCATAGTTGCCTAAAAGGATGACGAAAGGAACGTATATAAGCACCGATATTATCAGTGCGATGATGATCAAGTTGCTCAGTGTTATTGGTATTCAATATGGCGTCTTCGTGTAGGTATAATTTTTCACCTCCAAGTATGCTGCTTCTCGTGGTTTTGTTCTTTCTGGTAATACAAACGATGGCTCATGGGGATTCAAATGAACAATACGACCTGATGGCACTTGAAGAAGAATGGGCAACCTTTGGAGAATTAGATATGAGTCTATTAGATAAAATTTACATCTCTTCATCAAAATTATTCAAGCCAGAATCACCAGCGAACTACCAGGACCTTCGCATTGGCTTTGAGGAACCAGATGATGCACTAGTTTCCAACGAGTTACTTAACTTCTTCAATCAACCCTCATCCATCGAGTACAGAAAAGTAGTTCAAAAATTCGAAATCACAGGTTACCATGAAACATACATCCAGAGCGCAAACTGGACCGACATTACTCATCTCTCCATACTGCACTGGAAAATCTCTAAAGCTATTTCCCCCGAGATACTCTCCAATCTCAGCATAACGAATCCAGATATCCGCATTTACTTACACAATCTTCCCCCCACGAGAGATCCCCATCAACAATTTTTACGAGGCCCCAGAGGACTCGATCGCCATTACAAATCGTCTGCAGAAAGATGCACGTTCGATTCTTGGTTCTCCATTATTATATTCCCTCAATGCCGATATTATGAATCCCTATCCGACAGATCCAGCTCCGATGCGGATTCTTTTCGAGATTCTGCGCTCCAATCCGCCGAATCTGCGGGAATTGCAGGTAACAGTGTACCCTGGAGGCGTGTTTAATGATGGGATTGAGGCGTTTCCATTTCTTTCGAGCGAATTCAATACCGCTCTGGAAAATATGACATCGATACGATTTCCCCCGTTGGAAAAATTGGTCGTGGAAGGATATGATTTTGAGGAATCACCTGATGGGGGAAGAGGATGGTACAGGAATATTGAAAAGCCCGAAGCCGATTGGCGGACACGTCTTAAGTTTCCTTGGAATATACTCCCAATGTGGTATATTAACCGGATGGGAAAGTCTCATTTCATTTATAGGGACACGATTCGTGATATACCCCTTGAGCGACTACCTTCTCTTGATGGGGTGTCGAATTTGGATATTTGGTTAAAAGTTATGGATTGGTCTAAATTGAAGACTTTGCATATGATACAACCTAGTCCAGTTGCGATGCAGGAATTGGGGATCGTGGGTGGATTAACTGGATTGAAAGAGTTGAAAATCGATGGAATGAAGAATCCATGGGAATATGACGTAAAATCGAAATGGGAAACAATCGTGGATTTTCTGGAGGATGTAGCGAGCAACGGAACAAGTCTTACACCTCTTTCGATCCGTGATATTTCGATCCCAAAAATGACGAACTGTAACGATGCGACAACTGAATATAAAGCTAGGGAGAAATTACTAGGTGTCTTGTTACGACATACGAGTCTCACAAAACTTCACTTGTACGACGGGATACAATTTTCCTCTTGCGGATCAGGCGCACAACTACCGAAGCAGATCCCCATACTTGTTTCTGCTCTTACTTTGTCGTCGATTGAGGATCTCGCGATTGAGATACCGTCACTCCCCGGTTTCAATTTTTCAAACTCCGAGAATGGTAGTTGGAAGACCGATGGAATTGACCCCGAAATTTCAGATGAAGAGATGTACAAAGATTTCACTCCTTTTATTCAACAACCTCGATTGAAGAGCGTGGAATTCCATGTTCCAGCACCTGAGTGCTGGAGGCATCAACTAAAACGTTTTATAAGACCAGAGATGTACGGAAGATCAGGAGAAGTAGAGATAATGGAAGTGGAAAGATGTGAGAGGGAAGAAAAAGAGTTGGGGAAGAGGACGAGAAGATTGTTTGAGTGGATGAATGGGGAAAGGGAAAGGGTCGGGGAAGATGCGATTAGAAGGTTGAGGATTGCGGTGGGGAGGGAGAGGCTTGGAGGGAAGAAGGTGATGGAGGTGGAGATGGAGATGTTGGGAAGGATATCGGTCGGTTGGGAATGGAGGGGGGAGAGTGCGGTCTGGGAATGTTGGATCGGGGAGGAAGAAGAGATGGTAGAGTGTGAGGGCGGGAGGAGATGGCGGGAGGATGAAATTTGGGGGGGATAGGCGTGTGTTAGAATTGCTCAATGTTGTAGACGAATAATGAGGGGCAGCAATCATGAAAGATGAATTTGCGATTGCATTAACAGACCGATTTAGTTTTGATTGTCATCCCAATCTTACTTCGGAAACGTACACAACTCCTAAGCCGGTAGACTCGGAGAGTTTGCCAATTTCTTTCACGGGATATGGATATAAATGAGATCGGTGATGATGATTATAGCCACCCATCAATTGAGAAAACACTTGGGTCCGAGGATCTCTTGCTCTACAAAGAAGCTTTTGACTTGTGCTTTGTATCCTGTGCCTTTATACTTGCGTCTCATGTCTGATTGATACAGTAATACATCCAAACGCTCACTCGAAGCTATCTAAACGAATCAAAAGGAATTGGATAACCAATATTGACGGCGTGAAGTTTACACTTGTGACGCCACGCAAGTAGTGGCATAATATCAATATAGTCGATACTTTCCAGAAAAAAATACTGCAGCTAGAATTTCACTTGAAGCATATTCTAAATGACCGCATGGGAGTTACATGGTCGATATTAAGGGAAAATGGATATAATTGATCTCATACGATCAATAGGAGGGGGATAACGAGCAGGTAAATTTCAGACAGACTTCAGGAGATATTTTGTAGAATTTACCAGAATAGCAATCATCAATTGACTGTTTCAAATTGGTCCAGAAATCGATATCATACAGAGTGAATATGGTATTGAATACTTGAGGTGATCTATATTTTCCTTTGGCTCTGTAAGTAAATGATATTCGGCGTTAAATTGATTGTGAGTACTATCTCATCAAATGATAATCAAGAACAATTGGATTCGCAATCACTTGATTCTGAAATAAACAAGAAATCATTCCACATGAAATTAATGATATTTGAGGGATCGACGACGAGATGAAAACCGTTATATGCTAGGACAAAACACAAGAGAAGGCTGAGACAAGTGGATAAGAGAACTCTCGGTTATCTTAAACGGGCGGGACTGATAGAACCCTTCGAAATCTCCCGGTGAGGCTGTTCTCGACTTTTCTCCAAGGCTGTCGTCTTGCTGTCCTTAGAAATTATTCACTCCACTTTTCTGGCCGCTTTTACATTTCTTCAATTCTGCCACTCTCAAACCTTAATACGAAAGGATACAATTAGATACCGGTCAATCAAGCTCAAGACGACGAAATTGATTTGACAACAAACGATTCATTCCTGCACATACATATACTTACATACTTCCTCATTAATTGTACCTTCTCACACTCATTTTCTGGCTCATATAGTCATGATAACTACAATACTTATAATCTGTTAATGCCGAGATTATTAGAGGCATTGCGCCTCAAATCCCCCTTGATCTTTAAACCCTTTTCTATAAATCAAGAATTAGGCAAACTGAGGAGCTGATCCCGAGTCACCAAATGTCTTGGGATTTGTTAAAGCGATTTATCGAGTCCGATGTTTTCAATCAGAATCCATTCCTCTCCGTAGCCTATCTTTCGTATGCCAATTACCCCTTTCCATCCAATCGCAGACTCCCTTTACTGATTGCTTGAGTTGGCAGACGGTATGCAGACCATGTTGGGATACATTATGTTCTTTGCTCGAAGTTGCGACAATTTAGGTATGAGGAGATTGAGTTCTTCCTCCCGCAGCTATGTCACCTAATTATTAGCGTCGATAATGAGTCTGTGGCTCTGGAGGAATTCATCCTGGATTTGTGCGAGGAATCGGTCAATGCTGCATTATTGGTGTGTTTGGAGACAGGACATACAAGATTGGACAAATCACTAACTAGAATCGCAGACATTCTGGTTGTTCCAAACTTATCTCCACGATCTTTCCGCAAATCCTCAATCCGAAGCTTTCAAAACATGCAGACGAATATATAATAAGGTCCAGCATATCGTATTCGGGGTATCGGAGACTCCAACGAAGAAGATCAGTGAGAATGTCTTACCTGTTACTGTTCTAGCAAGTTTCGTCCTAGCGAGTATTGCAGTTCCTTTTCTACCAAGATGGGCTGGGCCATTGGCTATTTCACAGGCACGGAAACCTCAAAGTACAGGAAATGTGGTCGCAGATACCAGTCAGATGCAGACACAAAAGATTGTTCGAAGTCATACAATGACACCGGGATCTACACGAACAAAGCAGAGGAGAGAAGCCGCAAGGATTGCCAGCGCCCCAGGCGGTGGTGGTCTGAATAGTGCTGGACCCTCAGAAGCCCCACCAGATCTGGCTCGATCGAACTCCTTAACAAGACCCACCTCATCAAAATCTAGCCGAAAGGTACCCCTAGAACAAATACGGCCTTCGCATTTAGACCTCAAAGCATTAGACCCTCGAAATCAAAGCTCGGCATCTCTTCCAGAATTAAGAAATCCAAATCTACCTAGTAGACCAGCAACACCCGTTACAGCTGGTCTTCCAACGAGACTGACTGAACCTATCAACAAAAGATACTCTCAGCATTCACATGGGGGGAAAATCGTGACTCCAGCATCATTAACTGACAAGCAGAAAGTCAAATTACTAAGGCAAAACTATTTTCGTTCTGAGACTCAATTTTTAACGGCTCTGGAGGATATATCAAATCGTCTAGTTATCGTCCCAAAGCCAGCGCGTCTTAGTGCATTGCGTGCTGAACTTGCACTTATTGCTCAGGATTTACCAGCTGAAGTTGATATACCAGTTATTTGTCCCGCCACTCTCGTGGATGGAATTCCTAGCAAAAGTAAACATCACCGTATTGTTCGTCTGAACCCAGCGGAAGCGACAGTATTGAATAGCGCCGAAAAAGTACCATATCTATTGATGGTAGAAGTACTTCGGGATGACTTCTCCTTCAACCCGGAAACTCTAGATAATGAACGTTTGTTGAGCCGATTAGTGTCAGAGGAAGGAACCCATAAGAGACGAAGATTTGACCTCTCGGAATCTGGACGATCGTACGGTAATCACATCATCAAAAGTACGGATAATACCCCCGATAGTGTTTTTGAGCCAATCAGTGGCGATTTGGGCAGCTCACCATTAATCAAAGAAACAGATCACGACGAGGAGGACGTACACACCCCAACCTATAAGGAAAATGCCACGACCTCGCGGCCTACGCGCAAATCAAGCGGTACAACGACTTTATCGAGCTTATCCGGTGTTGCAACACCTAGGACATCCGGAACATCAACGTCTAGATCCATCAGTCCTACGCCGAGAAGGAAGATGACCATTCCTGGAGCAGGTCGATCGGGAGAGAAAGATCAACCGGACTTTTCTACCTTAACAACACATATCAGGACTGCTACACAAATGCTTACCCAGCTCAATTCGACGAGTGGGAAAAGACCCAAACATGAGGTTGATGCAATTCGTCATAAAATTATCGCCAGTATACAGAGTCTTGAAGAACAAAACTACGACTCAGAAGACAATGTGCAATCACAGACTTTTGACATGATTATGGAAAAAGCGAACGCGGCAGCAGCAAATGTTGTACCGGAAGATATCGAGGAAGAATCGCCAACCGATCCGGATGCTGTTATTAATGTTGGAGCTGGAGCAGCTCGAATGGAGAACGATCAAAAGACTGGTGGTGTTCAAAGAAAAGGGGATAGAGACGATCCAAGCGCTGCAACATTTGGAGAAGCGTGGAATGTCAAGAAGGAACGTATCAGGAAGTCCTCGCCATATGGGTGGATGAAGAATTGGGATGTTTTGAGTGTTATCGTAAAAACAGGTGCTGATTTACGACAAGAAGCATTTGCGTGTCAGCTCATTCAATGCTGTGATAAAATCTGGCAGGATGCAGGAACTCCAGTTTGGGTCAAACGAATGAGAATTTTGGTCACTGGGGAGTCTTCTGGTTTGATAGAGACAATCACGAACGGTGTATCCTTACATTCGTTAAAGCGTAGTCTCACACTTGCCACGATTGAATCAGGACAAAATCCTCGAAGGAGAATTGCCACGTTGAAAGATCATTTCGTGAAGACTTTTGGACCACCCGACAGTGACGCATACAAAGCTGCGGAAGACGCGTTCAAAAGATCACTTGCAGCATACAGCATTATCTCTTACATTTTACAGTTGAAAGATCGACATAATGGTAATGTTCTCATTGATAACGAAGGGCATATCATTCACATCGACTTCGGCTTTATGCTTTCCAACTCCCCTGGGTCTGTTGGTTTCGAAGCTGCCCCTTTCAAATTAACACAGGATTATGTTGATGTCCTAGGAGGTGTTGGATCACCTGCATTTGACGATTACAAAAAGTTATGCAAACAAGCTTTCCAAGGTATGTTTTTCAGGATATTCATAGGCGATTCATGTCTAACAAAGTGTAGCATTACGTAGATCAGCGGATCATCTTATTGATCTCGTTAGTATGATGGGACGAGAATCAAAGATGCCTTGTTATTCGTATGGAGTTGCTCAAGCAACAAATAGTCTGAGGCAGAGGTTCCAGCTGCAGATGAGTGCCGATGAGGCAGAGACGTTTGTGGAGACAGACTTGATTGGAAAGTCTTTGGGGAGTTATTATACCCGATTGTATGATTTCCCGTCCCTTTCTTGATCGTGGATGAATGCTAATTGAAAATGGATAGATACGATACTTTCCAATATCGTACACAGGGTATATATTAGTAGGCGGAGTGGGTATGCATGCTCGACAGTTTCTTGGAGAAACTGGTAGCGTTTGTAATTGAATGCATTGTGACTGGCATGGCGTTGGATAATATCATTGAGCTGATTGATTTATGTGTGGCATTTACGGGAAGCGAATCTCAAGGGGGGCGAAAGTGTCTTGCTGAACGGAGACAATATGAGGAAGAGAGAGCAGAAGTGATCTGATCTTTAGCATTAGAAGTGATTTGATCGTTTGAATGGAACAATAATTTCAGTTCAATGAAATCGAATGAGGATTTATTGTACTCGCAAAATTAGTCTAGGTCATAAGGACATACATTGTTTTGCCTGGCTGATTGAGATGGGGAGAAACATTAATCAACTTTGCTCTCCTCTTGTCATCCTATTGCGGCACCAATAATAAGAGACTGTTCGAATTGAGAATTCTAGTTACTGAGACGAAGCTCAGAGAGGATCAGAGTTTCGTCCATTTGATAAGGTTTTCCGCATGCATATTTGTATATGCAACGTTTAGGAGGTCTCGAACGTGTATTCGCGAATCACCAACGTATCAAACACCACCTACAAGCACCCAAAGTGTTCGACTGTATAATCAGCCTACCAGTTCTGGAGTGTCGATTTGATTGGTCTATTGTAAAATCTGTAGAAGTTATGTTTGACCTTCTAGGATTTGCCTCATGATTGTCGTGGCTCTGGAATCGTTCATTCGATGGATGGAGAAAGACATAACCTTAGTATTGATACAGCAATACAACGAAAATGCGACATAATAGTGTTTTGCCCCAGGTCACAGCAGTTCTCGACTCGTCTGTCCCAGGGATTGAAATGTCCTTGACTCATAAGATTGGTGAACAAATAACGTTCTTGGTCTCGTGCGTACCTCGTGTTAATAAGCACCTAGTAGTGGCAAACACAATACATTCGAGAAATGGTTCGAGACCGGGTAATGTAAACGTACGCATGTACTCGCGATGCGTTAAGCTCTTTGCATCCATGGAAGAAGATGATCCGATTTTTCTGAACTAAGATAGAGCGGAGCCAATTGGCCAAGCTGTTGGTAAATCTTACCTTGGGAAAACCCCGCATTGAGGCTTACTCCATGGGGTTGAACATATTAGCAGGCGTCTATGGTTCGGCAGGGAAAGTGAAGATTACCCCCTGTCCTGTGAGAATGTGGAGAGGATAATTAGGCTAAATACAAATATCACCAGCCTTTCCGCTTCGTGATGAACAGCACAAAATTTCCACCAATAGATGGGCGTCAGCATACGGACTGGATTATATCCTCGGATGTGCAGATGCGGATTCGACATGGTTTTCCTTCCTTTGGTTGGGGAATCGGGGTGATAGATGGGGATGGATACACGTTGTATGGTGAGGAAATAGGCGTAAATGGGAAACAGACGAGTAGTTCCAATTATCCATGTTCCAACACAGAGGTTCGTTTTATCCGGTGCAGTGCACATGCTACCTAGACGTACCAATTGAGTGAATGGCATGACAGGGTCGTCTTGTACTCTTCATATATAGATATAGTACCATGCCACTCAATGTTGTACTTGCCAAGAATTTTATTCTTGAAACTTTTTTTTCTCGTCGTTGTCTTTGAGCTTCACGATTGACTAGTTCCAAGGGAACAAGGACGACAAGATGGGAAAGATTTTCAATATCTCGTTGGCGGTGTTCGCATCTACCGGGTATGTTTGAGCTTTTTGTCGATATATCGTCTCAAGTGATGTGGAGGTTACTAACGAGTTCTCAATAATAGATCGTTTCTTTTTGGTTACGATGCAGGTGTTATGACAGATGTGATAGCCTCTCAAAACTTCCTCACCTTCTTCAACACTACACAAGATTCTTCTATTATCGGAGCCATCAACTCAACCTTCAATGGTGGTGCTGTGTTTGGCGCCCTTCAGGGCGGTCTTACTATGGATCGATATGGACGAAGGATTACTATCTTCATGGGCGCATTGATCTGTCTCGTTGGAGCAGTATTACAAACTGCTGCACAAAATCTGCCCATGATTCTTGTGGGTCGTATCTTTACAGGCTGGGCGGTCGGTTTGCTCAGTATGGCTGTACCAGTTTATAATGCTGAGTGTGCGGATCCAAAAATTAGAGGATTGATTGTGGGATTGAGTCAACAGATGATTGGAGTGGGCTTTATTGTGTATGTTGTTTCTTTCTTTGGGACTTCAAGAGAGATTACTGACGTGATACAAGATCAACTTGGGTAGGATATGGCTGTGGTGTTACAAAGGACAGTCCTATTCAATGGCGAGTACCACTCGCTGTACAAATGATTCCTTGCATTATCCTCGCTTCTGGCATTCTCTTCTTCCCCGAGTCGCCTCGTCATCTCATGGAAACCGATCGTGAAGACCAGGCATTGGCTATTCTCAGAAAGTTGCATTTCAACGGTTCAAATGATGAATTCATCGTCAAAGAATTCAACGAGATCAAGGAAACAATCGCGGCAGAAAAGGCAATTACGGTACCAGGATGGAGAGTCATGTTTACAGTACCACAATGGAGAACAAGATTGGGTCATGGAGTTGCTGTTCAAGCATTTACTCAGTTCACTGGAATTAGTAAGTTTGAAAAGAATACAGGAAATACATGGTTGCTAACATGAGATAGACGTTATTGGTTACTACCAAAATACTATGTACAAGGCGTTGGGCATTACTGGAAACAGGGCTTTACTCGTATCTGGAATTTACAACTGCATGGGGCCTCTGGGAAGTAAGTAAACTATTCTGCCTCCCAAGATAACATACAACAGAAACTAACAACAAACTCCAGATCTCATCTTCATCAGCTTCATGATCGACCGAGTCGGACGTCGCAAGCCACTTCTCTGGGGGACCGTCGGTATCACCATCGCTCTTGTCTGCCAATCTATAATTAACAGCCGAATTGATCCCGAAAACGCACAGCGCGGTCTCTCCATCGGAGGAGTCTTCTTTATTTTCTGTGTCACAGTCATCTTCTCATTCTCATGGGGACCCATCTCTTGGGTCTACATGTCCGAAGTCATGCCCATGCAAATCCGTGCTCGTGGAAATGCATTCGCAACTGGTATTGGTAACTGGCTTGTCGCTACATTCTGGGCACAAGTTTCGCCTCAAGCTTTGAGTGCGCTGACGTGGAAATTCTATTTCTTGTTTGCTGGTGAGTTGGTTTTTTTGGGTTTCCCTTCGTCGTTGACCTGAAATATGTACTAATGAGATCTATCACAGCATGGAACGTAGTAGTTACTATCCCGATTGTCTTTTTCTTCTTCAAAGAAACTAAACAACTCTCCCTCGAAGAAATTGATCTTCTCTTCGGCGAACGCGCACTCGGTACCCTTCCCGATGACATCTCAAAGGGAATTGAACATAATGGGGCTGTTGAGACGGAACATCATGAAATGCATGATAAAGGTTCAGATCAGGTTTAGAGATTGAAGTGGAGTGGGATGTTAATATACCTTGGAGAAATAAGGAGGAGATGAGATGGGCAGCGGACACTATCGTTCTTGGAGTTCAAGTATTCGGATTCGGGACTAGGTAGTTTCGGTTGAAAGCAGATACCTTGATTATATTCACATAGTAAGAATGGAAATGATATATATATATAAACTTGATTGTTCCTGAAGAAGAACCGTTTCCTACTTGTAGTGAAGTGCCTCATAAGCCCCTGAGATGTAGATCTCAGATTAATTGCGTGAGTAGCGATTGACCATTGAAACTTTTAGAGGTCTACATTTCAGCTAGTAATAGATATGTTCAAAGGTGCTAGAATATTGCCTCGGCATCAAGAATAAGAACAAGACATGTGGATTTGGGAACAATAGCGACTGAACTAACGAACAAACCTAAGGATAGAAGAATATAGCTTTTTCGGACCTCCCAGCTGTCAGTATGATTTTTGCTGCAAAGCTTTCAATGTACTTTCCACAAAAAAGTTTCTTTCACCTGACTTTTATATCACCAAGAAATCCTTGTACTTAATACACACTAAAGAATAGAATATACAAAGAAGCATTATTTATTATCCAAGAACAGCCACCGTACATAGAAGACAAAGAACATATCTCTCACAAAACAGCATTCATTAACCATCTCCAGTATCACGAAAAACAAATCGATATGCTATCAAATATTTCGTGTTCGAAAGTTAGTGTATTTGTTACGTATAGCTAGTTGTAAACCGATAGCCTAGTCAATCCTCCAGGACGTAACATAAATCTAAAGTTAGGAATCTTACATAGCTTTACATCAAGATGAGTTTACGACTACCCAACGAAACGTACAACGAGGCAGAGCTACGCCTTGGGTTCCGACTAGATCAGGCGCCTCCAAAAATGCACTGGGCAACTCATCAAGAAATTACTGCTCGTGGAAAGGCATGGTTAGCATCAGAACCACTCTGGTCTGCGGAAAGTAGGATGGGTCCTGAGCCCTCATGGACCGGTGTGAAAATCATGGGCGAAGGCGGGAATGGAACAGCGGGAAAATGGAGATTGACATATCGCCAACCTCCAGAGGGTACACCGGGTAGAATGCCATTCGAAAGTATAGTTGTGAAACAGCAAGCTGGGGGCTGGGGAGATTTGAAAGATGAAGCGGAAATATACGAGCTGCTGCGCCATACGAAATCTCAACATCTGGTGAAGATGTTTCGGAGAATATATGAGGATCGAGGTCTTAACACGGTATCAGCGGATAAAAAGGGTCCTGTGACCAGGATATATTTGGAAGACTGTGAGAAGGGAGACCTCTCAAGTAGGATATTTGAGCGCTTCAGTGATAGGTAAGTTGTTATATCAAACGATATGATATAAACTGACTTTGTAGATTTGTATTTGATGAGAATGAGATATGGGATACCTTCCATTGTATAGCCCGCGGCTTATACGCTATGCATTCTGGACACGAAGATCTTAATGAGGACCGATGGGATCGGGATGAGATAGTTCATTTTGATTTCAAAGCTCAAAATGGTAAGTCAAAGCCTCGAACACATATTCAAGTTCATACCTGCTTACCATTCCTCAGTTTTCATGGGCGCTGGTCCCAGAGATGATGAACATAGAGGAGCTCTTGTAATGAAGGTACGACTGTCAATTTACAGTTGTAAGACTACTCTCTAACATTCATCGCATCCCTAACACTTAAATTAAATAGATTGGTGATTATGGGCATAGCGCGGAGGTGCCCCTTGAGCAAGACCTACTTTACAATTTCCGACATAGACGCCTTGGAACAGAAAGGTATAAATTACCTGTAAATCAACTCTTGGATTCCTGAACATACAGCGACTAATTTTTTCTGCAAGGAACAACTTAGAACTCGTAAGCGTCCGTTGGAAAGACCGTGGATGGATCCAATGGTATGTGCGAAGTCAATCATGCTTCCTCACTCTCAATTCCACCTTTCCTGTGCACTAATCCTCAAATATAGCCTAAATCCATGCGCGAAGCAGGCGATGGAAATGTCCTCAATAATCTTCGCTATGGAACTCACTCGAATATATGGCAACTCGGACTGGTAATATGGCAAATGATACATACAACTGAATGGTGCCAGGATGGAAACCCATCACTTGCATATGAGGTTGATCCCAATGTGGAATGGGAAGGCGATGGGAAGTGCCCCGAGCCTGGTCCCCCGGGAAGATTCGCACTTAAACTTTATAAAGTAGCAAATACCTGGCTAGGATTAAATGAAGAAGTAGGTGGAGTGCATACACTTGCTACGCAAGACGATATAGATTTCTACAGTGGAATGTACGATGCACTCCCATTTGAACCCGAGGCCGACATAGATCCAGACCAGCCTGAAGAGCAGAAAGCCATGGCTAAGATAAAAAGAAAAATCGAAAATCAGGCCAGAGCAAAAGTTCGCAAAAACCGGTTATACAGTGAATCCCTACACAAATTGGTAATGGATTGTCTGATCGTACAAGGCGAAGCTCGAATTCATATCGAAGATCTATACCGAAAAACGCAACAAGTTAAGAACATGTATCAAGGATTAGTAACTCCCTTGCTTCCAGCTCCCTATTCCCCCGAACCCGACCTCGGAGAGCTTCCAGCCCCATGGAACGACATCACAACTAAGCCAGGAGGAGGTCTTGGCAAGCCCGTGATTGAAGAAGAAGAATCCTACCCGCTCGATCTTTTTGAACTGTTTTATGCGACCGTGGAGCATGAAAGGGTAGAAGATGTCATAAAATGGGCACGAGAGAATCCTATTGAGACCATGTCCGATTATGAGACTGTTCATGCACGCGAGCTCATCCTGAGAAACAGACAATCTTTTAATAACTATATGTCGGAATCAAGGAGAGCACGGGGCCAAAGAATAAAACCACAATACAAAGTGCCCGCTCCATTTCCAGAAAACTGGAAACATGGAGTACTCCCGGACAACTCAAGAAGAGGTGGTCCTCATCCCGGTCTTTCTCCGCCCAGTCCTTCTCAGCAACAACACGGTGCGCTGAGAGTCATGAATCCTGACGGGGGACCCCCGCTTTCTGTAATAAATGAAGGTGATGAACGGCTAACTCGCAATCAAGGCAGCCCAAGGGTACCTAGGAATTTCTCTTATGAAGCTGACGCCACGCCAAGTTATTTGAGACACTTTGAGTCTACGCCTGCACACATGAAACCAGCGTCCCTTAGGGAAACTCCTGAATATATGAGAGGGCCAACAAGACCAGCCGGGTATGCGGGAGGAGATTTTGGAGATTTTGGAGGTTTCGAAAGCATAAGAATAACAAGCGCATCAGGCGAAGGACAAGACAGGCCCCGTTTTGGAAGTCAGCCTTCTATGGAATCTATAGATATCGGAGGAGGAATCGTAATAGGTGGAGCAGGAAGAAGAAGGGCGTCCCGGAAAAAATCTTCCGAAAAAGTCGTTTGGCCCGAGTTCCCCCTTGGCTTACAAGAAGATGTCGACAAATCCTTTCTACTCCGTGCTCTTGCAATCCCTGAACTCAAGGATTCGATTTTATTTTGCACTGTTATTGAATTCAAGGGCAAAGAGGAAGTTCTAAAAGGCATTATATATTTGACCGGATTATTAACCACGACGACGGTATATCAGATGAAAGAAATGTTGACCGAGAAAGAGGCGGGGATTCCGGTGAAAAATATGAAGTTGATGGGGTATGATCATTTATCGGTTTTTAGGGAGTTTGAGGATGAGGAGGAGAGAGCAGCGATTCTTGAGATTGAAATTTTTGTTCACGATGTTAGACAGGCTGACGAGAAAGAGGAAGATGTTTAGGATTGGACAGGATGTGAGCATAGAATTGTTTTGTCTCTCAATTATGCTTTGACTAGAGAAAGGGGAAATACAATTAACATCTTGGGGAAAATTGATAAGACGCTATTGAGATCATGTCAAATAGTTGTAAATGGCCGACATTATCCATCTCACTTGGACATCTCTGATTCAAATAACTTATGAAATTCTCTCTTCTTTGGCTACTCGATATTTCCACGTATGAGATTAATGCCTGCTCCCAATCTCAATAACCTGCAAAAGAATCCACATTTTTCACAAAATTAGTAAGCTTGAGGTACCCAGACACTTATCTGCGGGCAATTCCTTTGGACCGAACTGTGCGTATTACTTTACTGTCAGCGAGATGGAGTGAGAAATGGTATGTCATTTAGATGTCTCATTTATCCAGTATAATTACAGCCATGATAACGCCATGAAATGTATCCGCCATTTCGAATATTTTTCTATAAAACAGCCAAACATAAGGGCACATTATGATTCTTCCATCCAGCCAAACCCAATGCAAAAGTCCCTTCCGTCCCAGTTTCCTTAGATCGTAACACCATTGATTCCATTTGACAAATCCCCATTGACGCTGTTGTCCAACTCAGCTTTCAAACAGTCCTCCGTGATCTTTTCCAAACATCCCGCTGCTGCTGCTACAAATCCCAAGTATGACTTGCTTGGAGCCAAGACTCGGGAGAGGTATTCCGGATGGAATTGTACACCTACGTACCAAGGATGATCCTTGATCTCAACGATTTCCATTCTCTCACCCTTGTCATCCTTTCCGACGAATTCAAGACCACCATCGTGTAATCGGTCAACATACTCTGGGTTGACTTCATATCGATGACGATGACGTTCGTGGACTTCGGTTTTATCGCCATAAAGCTTACGGAGACGAGACCATTCAGATCCTGGCTGGAATTCTGTAGGACGTAATCCGAGACGCATAGTTCCACCAAGATTTACCTTGTCAATCTCTGGCATGTAGATAATAACTTTATCGGTTGCGTTTGCGTTAAGCTCCACTGAATTAGCAGAAGTGATGCCACAAACATTACGAGCAAATTCAATAACGGCAATTTGCATACCCAAACAGATTCCCAAATAAGGCGTCTTGTTTGTGCGTGCCCACTTTGCAGCTGCAATCATGCCCTCCGTTCCACGATCACCGAATCCTCCAGGAACGAGAATACCATCCGCAGTGCAGACCTCATGCCACGCCTTGTGAAACTCGGTTGGCTTGGCATCATCCTCGAGGTGCTCAGCTTCAACCCAGATCAATTTAAGCTTCTTTCCACATCGCATTGCTGAGTGTTCGAGTGATTTGATAACACTAAGGTATGAGTCGTGAAGTTTGGTATATTTACCAACAAGAACAATGGAAACATCATCAAATGAACGTTCTTGTTGACTTGTGAGGGACTTCCACTCGGCCCATGTTCGCTGTCCCTTTTCAACAGCAGCTTTCGCCATAGGGATTTCGTTGAGATTGAGAATTTTGTTCAATGTCGAGATAAGGCCTTGCTGTTCGAGAAGTAAAGGAACGTGGTAAGTAGATTTGACGTTGTGTACACCAACAACTTGTTCGCCTTCAACTTGACAGAACATCGCGATCTTCTCGATGGTACTTTTCTCGAGTGGAACATCGCATCGGCAAGCAATCTAGAATGATTAGCCCCCAAAACTTCAGGAGTTTCAGTGGAGGGATTTACCAAATCTGGGACCAATCCAGCTCTACCAACATCTCTGATGGCTTGTTGGGTTGGCTTTGTCTTCTGCTCGCCTTGAATGACAGGCACCAAAGAGACATGAATTTGCAAGAAATTGCCTTTTCCAGCTCTTCTCTTCAATTGTCTCATAGCCTCAATGAATGGAGCACTCTCAATATCTCCAACGGTACCACCCAACTCAATGATGCAAACATCCGGAGTCTCCTTTGTGTCGTCGACAGGAATTCGCGCGACTCTCTCGATCCAGTCTTGAATTGCATCAGTCAAATGTGGCACAACTTGGACAGTCTTTCCGAGATAATCGCCTCTACGTTCACGCTCGATGACATGCTGATAGACTTTGCCCGTGGTGATGTTGTTTTCGCGAGTAAGGGTGATATTGAGATAGCGCTCGTAGTTTCCAAGATCGAGATCGACTTCTCCTCCGTCATCGAGAACAAAGACCTCTCCATGCCTACACACTCGCCCATTAGCTCAATTCCAGATTTCGTAAACAGACATATTAGACGCACTCGAGAGGGTTCATAGTTCCGGCATCGACATTCATGTAAGGATCGATTTTAATGGATGTGACGTTCTTTCGAAGTTAGCCTAAAGATTCTGCCTGATTTTTTGGTTTATCGGGAACATATCTTCAATCCAATCGTCTTAAGTAACAAGCCGGTGGAAGAGGCTGTCGCGTAACAACTTCATCAGTATACTACTCATTTTGTATCTTTCATATCTCTTTGTCGTCATTCCCCCAAATTTGGTAACGTACCGATAACGCCCTTTCCAATGCCGGAAATGACACCTAAAAACCATGTTAACCCTCATTTTTTCTTCATTCAAAAGCAAGAAATATGATTCAATCATATACATACCTCCAGAGACAAGAACGTACTTCATCTTGACAAACTTGACGAAATTTATGGTACCCTTCCTGGCTTATGCCAGAGGGAAGGAGGAAAGGGAAAGGAAAATCTCAATCGAAAGTTTAAAGTTTTTGGTGGTGGGGTCCCAGAGCCTATCGCATACTAAGCCTATCTTGGATTAGATCAGCTTGACGGACACGAAATTTATTGGCGGGGTCAATGTTTGTGGCTGATCAATCTCAGCCTTTTCAGCCTTGTGTGGCACACACTGCTTGAGTTTGACATTGTTGTTGTATTTTCTTCCATTGGTCAAAGGATTAGAAATTATCTGCACTCATTCACATTTCCGGATACTAGGTAGTCAAATAGTAAATCAGGTAAAGCGATAGTTATACCAAGCTTGAGGGAGGTTTGGAGCTCATAATCAATATAATATTGTGGATCATGCGTTGGATCATGCGTTGGATCATGCGTTCAGAATTGTCTAGATCAACCTACTCAGATATCGAAGTAGTTTGATAGACAAATAAGTAGAAATCTAATTTATTTCTAAGGAAACCCCCATTTTCAAGATTGTCATTGATGTGGAGAGTAACATGGAACATATAGGGCTGTTTCTAGAGAACTCAATCTTTTATTGTTATTACTATTGTAGTAGGAGAAGAAGGATTCGAAGTTGCCTAGATCCATTTAGAAATATAGGTAGCTAGATGAATAGCTAGAGCTAATTGAAGAATAGGAAAAAAAGTAAAGAATAGGAACAAATTTTGATATACCATCTTCAATTGATATCTGATATTCGATGTTTAACATTTATTTATATTCATTGATATATCTTCCACTGCCACAATAACAACTTGTAAAATGCAAAACTTGGGGTGAAGTTTGATCATGATATCAAAGTTTTCACCGAACAGCCAGTACAATTATCAGTACAGCCCAATACCAACGTTGTTGCTCTTGCTCTTGCTCCTCGTAAATTCATAAATTCATACTGTTGTCCAAATCTCTTCACCAAAAGAGCAACCATTTTGAGACGCTAACTCCCGCTTTCCACGGATCAACAATAAGTCCAATGCAAAAATTAAAGCTCGTAAGTCTTCGCCCTCAATATCAAAGTAGCCATTCACTAGACTTTGGCTGACTCCTCATCATTATGCTCAGCTGGAACTGGCTTCACATACATTCCTCACTTACATTCCTCCCATCTCATCATCGTCATCTTCGTCGTCCCCTTGGCCAACCATTGCAATTGTTTTCGCATTCCCTTTCTTGATCTTGAGGATATTGGGATAGCCCTGGCTAACAAGAGATTTTGCCAAATCAGAGCTCGGCCTCATACCCTCAAAGTCTTTGGCATTGTGTACCTTGAAGATATTACTTAACAATGGACTCATAATCCCGTTTCGTTGACCTTTTCCCATTGCAGCTGGGTCGATCAGCGTTAATCTGAACTTCAATTGATAGTCACCCGGGAATCGAACAGACAAATCGGCAAAAGTGAAGAAGAATCGTTCATCGCCATGAGGATCTAGTGCTTTAAAACCGTTACACACCATCGTTCCTACCATCCTCCTCTGGTTTCTACGGTCACTGCTTCCCTCGATCTTGTCATCTTCGCAATTCGTGTAGGGATTCCATAGTGTGCAATGCACTATCGGCATGTATTTATTCAAGACTCTCTTTCTCTCTTTCGGATCGACGGCCTGACCTGTATCCTTATCGAATACTTCGAGTGTCAGGATTGGCGGCGGATCTATCATTCGACGGTCCTTGTCTCCATATCCACAAGCTCGTGCTGATATTGGCTGTTGCATGACGACCAGTCTACATTCTGGCTGAGGGAGGAGTGGTGGCGGAGCCCTTGGAGTACAATGAGCCTTCATCCATTGACAGTGGATACCAAAATAACATACCTAGGAGGGGCAAACGGACCGTGGTGATGAGCTGCAACGGATCCTTCCCTAGTCGCGAATACATCTGACATGGGTGTCGGTGGACATGTCGAGTATGGAGATAGCGGGCTTTGCGAGTGCTTGAAAGTACGTTCAAGCTCCCGAGGACTACGTTGTTGCTGATGTAGGTACATTGGCCTGTTCAATGCCACTGGAGACCGTGGTCCTTGTGATGGCGGGCGATATGAGCTCTCAAATGTCTGACCCTCCTCGACTTGTTCCGGTGGTAAAGAGGATAGCAATGAAGATATGGGAGGAAGTCTGGGAGGATTGAAATTTGGCATTTGCGCCCTGTCGTCGCCATTGTCGTGGTAGGGTAGCGGCTCTCGTCCATAGCTGATGCTTCTACCATCAGATGGCTGATGAATTGGCAGCGCGTCGTGATTTGAATGGTACATATTTAGGAGATTGTCAAATATATCGTGATATTATAGACGTTCGATTGAGTGTTGTCGGGTAGAGGTATCTGCATAGGCTACTAGTAAGTATTTAACACATTAGAGCTTAATAATTGACGATAGAGATATGGAAGGATTGCTACCTTTACGTATCATTAAGGTCTCGGGATACGAAATGAAATGATGATAGTAATTGCTCAACCAGAGATGTGGTGCTATATATGAGTGGCCGAGGAGGGCGAAGTACAAGATATTTGTTTGATTGTTCGAAATCTGATTGCGAGTGCATGAATGAGGGTTGGAACCAAATTTAATATATGTGTAACATCAAAGTACAATAATGATAGAAAGGAAAAAAGAGCAGCTCTTCATTGATAGTCGCGGGGAAAGCTGGGGGGAGATATAGAAACTCCAATGGAGGACAACCCTGGAGTGACAGGAAGCATGGTAATGGCTGGAGGCTTCAAGGAAGCTGTGAAAGTCCCAGGAACCGGGTGAGTGATATTGAGAGTACGACCTGTTGTATGGAGAGCTTTTTGGTTGGTTGAGACTCCTACTTTGCGGGATAAGGTGTGGTATGCTTGGTGGATGTGTCTTGGATTGCGATAAATGACTGGCGGACGACCTCTATTGCAGCATAATTGAGCAAGCCCGGCCTTCCGTGTTTCTGAGCATGCGGATAAAAGTGTCAGGCAAGGGGTTGATTCTTTTTTTGGGTTAAACCTAGCCAGGTAGGTTAATGAACTTGGGCTTTTGCGGTCTTTTCTGGTCTTGTCTTTGACAGGGCTTGAGGGGTACAGCTGTGATGTTTGACGGTTCGAAACATCTCCGGGATTGTAACATTTTAGTTGCATTTGGGAGTGGATGTTGAAGGTGCCGCTAAAGTTCTAGTTCCCTTTCTTCGATCCGTGCACTATGCACTATGCACTATGCACTATTAGCATTAGAATTGATAATGACATATCTGCACTACTCTATAATACTTTAAAAATCCTTTGAAAATGGCAACTCGATTATATCAGAGGAAGGTGCTTCGGAGAGAAAGAGATCTTGACTGTTTATCCTTATTCAAATCACCACCATACTTACGACTCTTACTCCACGTAAAGGATCGCCGACTTTCATTGGAGTTTTACATGGGTTTTCACGGGATGTTTTTACATACTCAATAACAGAGGTTCTGGGGGCTAGTTCATTGCAAGGAAAAGTTGGCCGACTAGCCCAATCAATTCTTTCCGACATACAGCAAAGCTGCAAAGTATATAGAGTACCTTGAGTACCTAGATTCCAACATGATGCCGGTGATGCACTCACAGACAGTGGTGGGTGGTAGTGGTGGGCGGTGGTGTTAAAAAGCTAGGAATGACGATTATAATCCATGGCTTAAACCCCCGAACTGTTCATCCATAATGCATCTAATCATTAACCAATACCCACCTATTCGCTACCATCCGCTACCATTGTTTCTGGTGCTACTCATTTCACTCCTCCCCCTCTTCTCTCATCTCTTTTTACCACCACACCGCCAATATATCATCACTCTATCTGTTGCGCAAGGTCGTGCAAGAAAGCCGTCTATCCAGAGGAACATTCTTCTAGTTGTCCACTCCCTTGATTTTACGTCCATTGGGAGGATGGCAAGCGTAGATGCTGGTGACCTTACTCAAGGCTTAATGGAAAAAGCATCATCTTCACTGTGCATGTACTCTTCCCGCTTCGGAGCTTTAGTGTCACGTTTCACGGAAGAGGGTGACATATACATATTCACTATCAATTGGCCGACTAACAAACAGACTCCGAGAGACATGAGAGGTATTCTATCTTCTAGCAACCCCAGCAACGGATCTTTCCCAAAACTATCGAACGATCAACGAATTTTAATTTGGTACATAAAGTTATCGAAGCAGGGAATAATCAGGCCATTACTTAATCAGTAGCATTATTCCTTTTTTGAATAAGAAAAAATGGGTGCATGGAAGGTCATTGCCAACAACCAAGGTCTGCAGCGTCCAGATAATAATCACAACATATATCTACCAAGAAGAATGCTGTCTGGTCACTCTTACATGCAGTGTTCAGCATCCCTGAGGCCTAAATTATACAAGAAATTGAAGAAAATAGAATCTTTATCGGAAGCAGAGCCTGGTCAATTCTGCACCACGTCCCGCACTCACTCAACAAAATTCTTCAGGCACCACCTGGAACATAATTACCTACACTCATGAACTCCAATTTTTCGAAACTTACAATTTCAGTATCCTGATAGAATTTTGGTTAGCTAAGGTACTTACAGCATTATGGAGATTCGGAGGGTTAGCTTTAGTATATGTTACCTTACTCGCGATGAACCGAGATAGTTATTTTTCGGTAAGAGGATCTTGTTACATTGCAAGATGCTGCCACTACTAAGCTAAATAGAGCTCGCAAAACCATTACATCTCCAGAAACATGGTTATTGGCCATGCATCCGACTTGGAGGCCCATATTCTTCCTTTCTTGCTGACCACCAAGATATTTTGTGGATAAGGAAAAATGGTGTTCTCCAGTTTGTTCCTACTCTTTTAGCTTGGTGTCGTAACTGAAACGAACAGGGCCTCCGTGTATTGAAGGGAATACAGAAAATTTTCAACGGATGAGAACATAACAATGACAGCCGCTGAAATACCCTCCGCCCCCATTCTAGAAGAAACCCTCCGGTTATCTAGGATGAAAAACTTGATTTTCTTTCCACAGATCTCGGTATTACAATTTATCAAAATGCCGTAGCCCCGACGGCTCAAAATGCGTTCGTCCGGTAAAAAATTGGGTAACCGTGATTATCGAAATTCATTGGTCCCTCTCGCCGGGTTGCTGGATTGAATGGCCTTCCTACAGTAATCTCCAAAAAGCTTGATCTGTACGCCGCCGAAGATGAGAATGAATGGCTGGCTGGTTCGTGTGTAACATCGGGACTACCCCGCTCTATTCAATCTTGGTTTCTAAAACCGATCCCCCTATGTACTCTATTGGCCGTTTTCAAAGTGTTTGGAATTCAGCCTAAAAACTGCCAGGAGGGAGAGTTGTTGTATACATTTACGGGGCAAATTCGTTATGGTTTGGTTTTTCGGTTCTTGCACATGGTTTCGAGAATTCAAAGAAAACACAGGGGTACTTGAAAAACTTCAAACGGGCACAAGCACAAATACAGGGCAATACATCTGTATGCTTGTCACTTCTGGTAACCTTCCAAAGCCTCAAAGATATAGTACCCTATCAATACCTACCAGGCTGTCATTTGTATCCGAGTTTTTATCAATTGGCCAAGATGGTTAATCGTCATACCCAGAAAGCTCCTGGGCTTTGGATTTCAAATGCGATAAATGGATATGCCGTGAAGATGCATACAATGCATACCTATCTTGAGTTACTTTGGCTCTGAAGAGCATATCATCTGATCATCACATCTCTTGATTTCGGAAATACTGGGAGATGAACTCGTTTTGGGGTTACCTTCTTTCGCCATCAATGCTTCTATACATGATGTCAGCTGTTAAAAACGAAGAATGTGTGTTTGAACTATCAAGTTGGACCTTGGCATTGGATACTCATAGTTCCACTTATGCTCTCACGGCTGACCTAGCGGTCCATCTGATCTACAAGCACAGCGTGGGATGAAAGATGGTAAAGTTGACAACGATGAATCTATAACGCACGACATACAATATGATTCTCGTGTTACGCGTTAGAAGAAACAAGTTTGGGAATCCCTGCCATGAAGGCTCAATGCAGAATGCAATGCACCTTCAACCCTCAGACGAAGGAGTCCTGTGGAAACGGTAAACACGTTGACGGATGATACTTTGCATTCGACTCGGGGATTTTCCATTGAGTCTTCTGTCGCCAGCAAAGCAGGTTCTGGATAATTGCACTCCATGAGCCTCGCCTTATTTTCGTGCATGATTAATCAATCCAATCTATATGCTATACGAATTCTCCATTTACCGAATACCCACCTGGTACAAAATACATCTTACTGCACAAACAAGAGCACCAATCCTCTGCAATTTGTTTCCAGTCCCTCGCAGCAGAAACAACTCTTCTCACCACACCATTCCTCATCTAGCACATACATGTCAAAAGAACTGTCACTTCCTCATACCCTTTTGCCGAAACTTCCAAAGACGAAAATCACTACTTACATTAGACAAAATATACATTACACATGTCAGGTCTAAAAGCGCCAATTTCATTGAAATGGTGTACTGTGCGCGTGTGGGACGATATAACCTCCGGACGGAGTGAGAGAGTCTCATGGAGTTACGGAGCACAACTAGGAGAGTAATATCCGAGGTTTATAAATGGATATAAAAACATGAAAGCGGATGGGAACTGATACCGCGTAACATAAATCGGGGATTTGCACAATATAAATCTGACCAGCACACAAGAAAAACAAAAACAAAAGTGATGTCAATTAAACCATTAAACAGCTACCAGGTTTCAATATTCATAATCCCTATCTACTTGATCCTAGTGCAGGATACTTACCAAACTTCAATAGACCTAAGAATCTGTTTCCGGAACCCCGCATGTCATCCCGTGCCATGACTAACTTACCCCATGCAAACCGAGTTTCACAATAGATTCTTGTACCTGTGTTGCCATACGTATTCCATGGCCCAGGAGCGTGGAATAGCCGAAGTCGGCTGGACGTTTGGGATCGCCATGCATTGGTCTTAATCTGTAAGACTTACTTACAATGGTTTCTTGTAATTGAGGAGTCTTGTTCTCTGGGTTGGGGTATCACATTGGCTGAGTGTGGTCGATGTATATGTACTTGTCTTTACAATGTACTGTTCGTTTGTATGAGATAGCGTTTTACTGTTCGATTGGATAGTTCATAAGATATTTGCGAAGGTTCATGGGAGTTGAGTACTGGAATTTATGAATGAGTACCATTTCCTACTGTCGCTTACGTGTTAATGATCTTTGGACGTCCAGTAGTTGAATTTATGCTTTTCCTTGAGGCCTAGTATGTATTATCTCACACTCGAAACTCGTGGTAGTCAAATCGATTTACTGATTGTGTTGGGAATATGTACTTTATGAAAAATTTACGTATATTTTAGTACCAAAATGGCTCACACTTGATGTATGAACTGCCTGGCCACTCAAAGCACTTGATATATTACATAATACTCAGAAGTTGTAAGCTTTCAAAGATGTATTGTGCTCCGGACTAATGAAACCGTTGATCTCGTTTATCATAACAAGCATACATCCTCGACCATTCTGATTCCACTATTGACTTCTTCCTGAATTTCGCCACTCATATATCCATGGAGGTAACACTCTCCAATCACTTGATAGCCTTTATTATCCTCCCACTTTCTTAAAATCAACGGAATACTACATCCAAGCAGAATCCAAACTTGATCGCTTTTCCGTGCTCGACACGGAACCATACCAATGAGTCCTTGGTCTGTGGTCATGAGTCTTCGTGCCATCCATTTGGTGGTATCTCTGAAACGAGAAATGAATCCTTGTTCGTTGGTTGAGATATCCATGAAATCGTAATCAGCGAAGAATCCAGACTTCGGAAGTGGTGTCGCTTTGCATACCTGCTCGAGTGAGTGGGAACCGATTCGGAGTGTCCGATTGCGTTCAAACCAATCGAGAAACAGAGGATGTACATCACCTGGTCTTGTCATTGCCGCAAAACAAAATGCTTGGAACTCTAGATACGAAAATTCCTTGGCTAATATATCCTCACTAAGATATCGGTCTTGCCGGTTCAGCATCAAACAGCGAAAAATGTGATCCATGTATCTAGATGCCTGCTCAGGGTCCAATTCAGCTTGAGTTAGTAACTTGGCGTTGCTTTGAGAAGCTTTAGATGTTCCATGTATGCTTGTTGACTCGACGCTCTGGTACACCTCAGCGACTTCGTCGTTCGTCGTATCTTCGTCTGTGTAGACTACCTTGAGGCCGCCAATACCGTCGACAAGATCTACGAAGACTCCTTGGCAAGTCAGAATCCGGAGATCGGTGGAGAAATTGTATTTTAGAGGGACATTGCTTTTCCCAGCCATAAAAACATCGTAATTGTTACCCTTGAGATACAAGAACATTATGGGGCGAAGGTTTACGACGTGCTTTGCACCACTTTGAGCAGCTATTGCAGGAACCATCCATGGCTGTACATCAGCTCTCCAATCTGGTACCCAAGAGGGGAGTATTGGCTGGCCATGCGAATGTTCTAAACAATGAAACCGGTCCACGAAGCAGAGAATATCCAAACTCTTGTGTCTCTCAACAAAGCTTTTTACCAAATCTGAGTAAACCTTTTCAAAGCTATCCTGATATCTCGGCGGATCAGCCAAGAATGCATCGGCAGCCAAGCCGAGAACAGAATAAACTCTATCCCTAGGATCAGAAGCTTTGTAATCCGAAATGTATCCCATCAATCCTATCAATTGTATCGGAGCGCCTCTTTGATATCAATGGAATACACGACGACGTATCCATGGAGCTTCGAATGCTTTGTGAGCCAGCAATGTCTCATCAATTCTCCTGCATGAGCCTATCGTACTCATTGCTCGAGTCAATTTCCGTCTATCTATGGTCTCGTATCCGCACTGAAACACGAATTTTCGTGGAACAAGATACTCTTGAAGTGTCCAAACTCTCGTCCACCAAGGTCTCAATAATAACTTTTCCAATGCAGCCCATTTGCTCCTATCACTCAACTCATTCCCTAGCTCTTCCTCTTTCGCTCTTCTCTCTCCACCCAATCTTCTTTGGTGAAGCAAATCTAGTCTTTTCTTGTGGTTTGCTAACATCTTCAAAAATTGGATTGCTTGCTCGCCCTCGTCGTCTCCCAGACCGAGCCAACCAATAGTCCTTTCTGATTTCTCGTAAATTCTTCTCATCATAGCGACCTGGAAATTGCGTTCCACTTCTGCAATTGGTCCCACATTTGGATCAATGCAAATTGAATCAATCCACCACCAACTTTGCTTTAATTTTTCGTCATCGCAGATGATTTCTAAGAGTGGGTGAAGACTGCTCAGTACAGGAAATGGATGCCCGTCGATAAAGATGCTATTAGGAAACACTTTAGGGCCCCTAATGTAAGACAGAGTTCTAAAGACAGGACGTTCCGGATAATCAAGGAGAAAATCTTCTAACAAGCCGCTGATTGAACCTTGTTCGTTGCGCTGGAGACGAAGAAGACGAATTGAAGGTATGGAGGTGTCGAGGGGTGTGTAAGAATACTTTGGGAGGACTTCCATCACCGTTGTTCATGAAACATGCAAGATTCAAAACTTTTGATGCGCAATAATATGAAGATAACAGGAGTTATCGTTCGAACGGCTGAGCAATTGAAGCACGCCATGGCTTGAATATGGTCAGGTTAGCTGTCCATTATGATTTGCTTACACCGCCTTTGTTTTGCCATCATAAAATGGAATTGAGGTTTCAAGATGATGAGTTTAGAACAATCTCGATAGCTCATCAATCCGATTTCATGTCATCATAATTTCGATCAAATATACATATCAAGGGACAAGAAGAATTGTTGCAGAAGGCTAAGACCGAGCGCCGCTACGACATGCTCGCTACATCCGCTACATCCGCTTTATCACGGGACCGCACACCAGTAGTTCCACATCACAACCCACGATTAGATCCATCATCCCACCAAACGATTTCACAATCTCTTGAAGTTCGTCAAATTTTTCTTCAAAGAGCCCAGCTCCCAAATGCAATCACTGCCGTCATCAAAAGAATCGTATGATTGTACCTCTTCGTACAATTGGACCCATCGATTCAATCTTGTCCATCTGCGTGCAGAAGAGGTTAACCTGAATGCTTGAATTGCCACTGAGAAATACATCATTGAGGCATCGCATAATCGTGTCGTCGCCATTTGGTGGAGGAAAATGACAATACTGAATTACGCAGTTATATTGGTCATTGAGCGGATAATCAATTAGGTCGGAAGTACCGCAACATGCTTTTATCGCGGAAATTGACACATTGCCAAACTCGGTACTATTTGGGTCGGTCCAAACAGAAGGCCAGTAACAAGCAGATTGGCTGCCGAGTGTGCTGGATATACCATTGTTGTCGTTGATGCAATAGCTGACGTTCGACATTGTGAAAGCTGGTGAAAACTGACAATTATCAGGACTCCAAGGTAAAGTTGAAAGCACCAAGTAATTAACAACGAAGCTAGAGGTAGAGCTTTGAAGGTAGTTGTGGTTTCAGTCGAATGTTGACTAGCAAGTGCTCTAGATCAGGACGATGTCGTATTGTGATTCTGGGGATGTCAACAGAAAAGGAATTAAGGTTATGATACGCATGGTCGAGAAGAGTCAGACTTCATTTAACCTAAATTCCTTCATTGTGTGCCACCAACATGAAAAACCACACGATGTTGTCAATGCTATCATTTCGAAGTTGTTACTAGGAGTATGGGGCACATGCGGCGCAGACGCTTTCTGCGCACTGTCACCATCTTATTCGGCAAATCAGCATTCACAGTTCCAAGATCTATAGAAAAAACCATTGGTAGGAATGCTTACCGAGTCATTTCCCCATGCTTTCCACGATCAGTGTTGGAAAACATATATATTAATGGTCACCAACTGCATCAAATATTTGTCCAGCTTCCAATCTTGGTACCTTGTAGCAGCAATTTACAGCCAATAGTCATCGATGATGAATGACCCAGATAGCAAACAGCAATTTCATAGCCTTACAGCCATTCTAATTCCTTTCCTGATATTCTTGGCATGTGTAAAATTAGAACTTGGTGCCGCAACTTATAGGCTCAAAGAAAAGTTCGACTTCATAGAAAGGAGTTTTTGAATCGAATAACATCTTGGCATATCAAGGTTCGAAATTATGTCGTAGGATTAGAGTAGCAATATTCTTCCGGAATCTGCTATTCACCCCCTTCCATCGCAATGTTGGCGCCTGTAAAGGCTGTCTATCAGTGTCTCCTTGCTGTACTGGCGAACACAACCGAGACATACCCTCGATGCTAAGGATGAGTCTATTATTCAGTCTTACATGAAGGAATTGTGATGAATATGTTCTTGGGGTGGATGAAAATTGCTTTTGAACTCGTATCTAATGTCTATCGTAGACAGCAAGGTCATTATTAAAGGAGTGGTGCATCGGTCTAAGCCCCTCATTTCACAACTCAGTCATTCATTTTCATTCATTTACTTTCCTGATAAGTTTTGATTCCAGAACACATTCCTTATATATTTATTATCAACAATCACAATATGCTTCTTCAGCGCCTCTTTCTCCTTGGCTTGGCCGCAGGCACATCGGCAATCCCTGCCCCTCCTGTTCTTTCTAGTCGAGGCAATGGCATCTGCAGTGCAGAAAATATGAAAGTGGACATTAGCGACTATAACTGCCCCAAGAAGAATACGCTCGACAGCAAAGGTTACTGCTCCAAGCCAATTCCAAATGTACCTGGCAAGGAGGGGTGCTCAGCGTACTGTGAAATACGCTTGACCTTGAAGTATGGGCAAGAAATGCTTATGTTAGGAGGGTGAGTACAATAAAAATTCTAGCTGAAACAAACCAGATTTATTTGGCATAGTCTTCCAGGACTTTGTGCTCTGCACCGCAGTCCGAATTAATTGACATTCTCTCGCTATCAAGATTAATGTTTCCATCCGTTTGGTGGAAACCACTCCCTAACATCTCCAAATCAAAGGTCGTGTGGGAGTGGAACCGAGTGTTCCATCAGCAGCACCCAATCCATTAGCTACGTCAACACGTTCTCAATCAATGCAGGCATAGGCGGAGCGGTAGCCAAAGTATTAGAGTCAGCCTTCGACATCGGAGCAACCCATACTTTCTCAAAAACCCTCACCTACTCGGATACGGCGGGATCTAAGATAAATTTGAAGGAGAATGAGTGTGGATACTGGACTTTTATTCCTTATGTACTAGAGTATGCTGCACCCCTCCTACACCTGCGAAATATGAAACGTCACTAGAAACAAACTGATTATCGAAAATTATATCCTGCGGCACCTTGACAGAAACAGCAGAGAAATCAGCACCCGCCGGGTATATGAACTCGGGGACATACCAGTACTGTGACAAATCCTCATACACAAACACACCCAATTGGTGCAATACCACTCCATATAAAAATGCTGCTGGTTTGGCTGATGGAAAATTGTACTTCGTTTATACATATTGCAATGAAACAGGTGTGGCCTGGGAAAAAATGCAGGCTAGTCCTTATGTATATCCCGGTGTAAGCACAGCTCAGAAGTGAGATGGACTTTGTAGTTACGTTCGGCGGCGTGGTCTTCTGAATGATGTAGTTGTTAGAATGCTTGTTCTGGGATCTCTTTTCCGAGAAGAATCCTCTGACTTGCGACTCTTAGATTTCGATTTTCCCATTCTTGTATTACCAATCTATACTTCAAGGTTTTGAGTTCCATGTTTACAGCAATCTTGTATGTGATCCACGTATGAAATTATCAATTCTCAAAGTTATGATCTTCAAGAACGGTTCAATCATACCGAAAGGTCTCTTGGTTTTCTTATGACGACGTGATATTACAATTTTTTGGAGTAGAAGGCACTAAGTATATCCCTAAGCATTAATCTACTGATTCCAAGGGTAAGTTTTCATGATCATAACGACGACTTCAATATTATCGAGTCTTTGTACAGGTTCCCGGTATTACTAGGTATATAGTAGTACGGAAAGAGAGGAATCGAGTGAGTGCGTTCCGATGGCATTGCAGGAGGGACTTGCAATAAGGAAGAGCTGAACAGGACATGTTGAGACTCGAATAGATATAGGAAAGAGTAGGTATTTATAGTATGTTATATTCTAGATGATAAGGTTGAGTGAGTGAAAAGTAATGTGAATGAATAGCAATCGTTAGTGATTGACTCATAGAGATGTAGATTCCATATTTATATTTTATTTTCTTTCGTTAGTTCGAAAGCTTCGAATAATATCTAATTCAAATGTAAAATTTCAAAATCTTATAGTTCATTATAATTATTATGTCGACTTGTTGCTTGGAATACGAATGTTAAATATCAGTCATTCTTGATGAAGTGAAGTATTGATTCGTGCTTTTAAGCTCAGTTGAGGAATATGGGGAAACCGGAGTTTTCCGGCAAGGTGCGCACAGCCACAAACATCGCAGCCACAGACACAATTTCATCGAGAATACCATAGCCACACCACCACCTGCCGCGATCCTTGGTCGCTTGATTGAAAAAGGTACCAGTCTCTGTGACGATGGCGCTTCCTATGAATACAAGAGAGTAGCGTTAACCCGATAATAACTTTCCGAATTGATAGGTCAGAAGTGCTCTCGGGTAGTATTTTGCCGATTTTGTTGCGTGATAATTTTCTAATTATCACGGGCTACGGTAGCCTCTAAGTGTACAAGTCGCTGCACTCCTGGTAAATGTAGGCAAACGTAGACCTCAATCTATATAACCAAAACCAAAACCACCATTTTTTCGCTTCGTAAAAACAGTGTCTTGCTTACATTCGTCTCCACTCTGACTTCATTTCTCCACTTCTATCATCTTTATCGATCATTGCAACATCATTCATATCATACAAAGGCTATATTCTTCAGTATCTGCTGTTTGGGAACAACCCTAATACAGCTGTACAGTATTGGTGGTTAGGTTCCTCGGTATTTACTGTTTGGGAACAACCCTGATAACTGTACAGTATTGGTGGTTATGTTCCTCAGTATCTGCTGTTTGAACTATCCTGATTTCCACTTTCTTTCTTGATTCGTGGAAACAGTATCTTATTTATATTCATCTCCACTCCTACTTCATTTCTTCACCTCTATTATCACATTACATAAAGGTTGTATTCTCCAATATCTGCTGTTTGGGAACAACCCTGATACAGCTGTATAGTATTGGTGGTTAGGTTCCTCAGTAAATACTGTTTGAATCATTCTGATTCGATTCATACCAAAGAGTCAAGGCTGCTCTATTAGCCTGGGTGGGTGGGACACACATCGAGTGTGGGATTATTTATCTCCAAGAAAATTGTTCCTTATCATGTTCATCACTGATCACAATTATAGTACACGGTATGGCGGTTCCGATCGAAAAGCTTGGGCTGGAGAATCTCCTTCAAGAGAGAGTATATATAAAATGGGTTGATGAGGGCCATCCTTATACGTTAGGTTCTTGCTTAGCCGACAATAAAGAGAATACCAATTTTCTTATGAAAGTGGTCTGCGATCCAGAAAAACGTATTCATGTCTATTTCTCCCTTAAGGTGACTCACAAGCATACTGGCAAAAATCGTTCAATGGAGATGTTATTGGTTGTCCCGCCGCACGGTAACTTTGAATGTTATTCAAAATCTCTTCCAATATCGGGGCTCGATGATTTGTCTTCCCATGACGCATCTGCCCTCCACGAAGCCGGTATAAGTAATTTGGAGCATATCATTGTCCTATCATTCGATCTACAGTTTACAGGATTTGTTGTTAGAAAGGAGAGGGAATCTGCGACTATCTTACCTTCCAACTCTACCTCGAGCACATTGATGCAGAAACTCAGATCTTTATCTGTTACGAAGAGCTTTAAGGTTTATATCAGACCTTCCGATTATGCGCGGGCAAATTTGAAAACGGTCAACGAGCGCCTCCGTGATAAGGGCGTATGGATCTGCGAACCTGATATGCGAAAGATATATTCTCGACAAGGTATTATGCTAGTCGACTGGGCTCAAATTAAACATCGGGAACTCAAGGGCAAACTACTGCCACCGCCACCGCAACTGCAACCGCAACCGCAACCACCACCATACACCGAACACGATGCACAAAGGTCGACTGAAGTGCAGGTTCCTCGGTCACCACCAATCGCAGATGTATATTCAAGCAAAGATATTATACCGGCAACGCCGAGCCACCTACCGGTGTGCCATGGTATTTTCTCGCCCGACGGTGAAGAGCCGTCAGATGTTGCAGACGATTTGGATCTTGACGATATTCGCAAAGATACAGGACATGTCGAACCATATTTTGAGATGGACTCGGATGAGGAATACCTTGCCGCGTTGCATGCTCAACAATGTAGTCAAGAACTCAGACAAGACACAAGCTCAGAGGCTCTTCGGCTAGAATTCAAAGAGTGGTTGAAGGCAGCAATGTCAATAAATGAAAATGTGTACGGACACAGCGGACTGACCAAAAAGTTATTCGCTCTTGGTGATAGTGTTCATGCGTCCAATGTTGGGTTGTTTCACGATATTAGACCTTGGTGTTCTGCACTGTTCTTATGCGACCCTACAGATTCAAGCAGACAAACAGATGAATGGTTTGTCTCGGATATGGCTGGGCTCATCAAATGGGTTAACACATTTCACCGTGGCGCTGAGATGACTATATTGATGAACGATTTTCTCAAGCTTGGTAGTGCTGCTCGCGTATGTAACAAGAATCAGTATAAGCATCAGAAATCTGACTTTCTGCTTCGCATATGGGTCGAATATGACTGCTCAAGTATCAGTATTAACGGGGAGAGCAGAAAGATCTTGTCCCGAAAAAGGAATATCTTGGAAACATGTAGTGATGTTTCTAAACGAGCTAAAACAACTACATAACTATTAGATATATATTATTTATTTGTAAAAAAAATGAGTCGGCGGATGAATAATGAAGAGGTAAGATACATTGGAGTATAGAGCGTGTGTGGCGCGTAGCGCCTCCTCATATAGAACTAGGACAGCTGGAAACAGAGAGCGAAGCTCTACATCCGAATCAAGTTCGAGAGCGCAACAATGACCTCTAGCTATAATACGTATAATGAGAAAGCTTTCGAGTCATCTAATAAGATTATAAATAAGACTTCGACTATTAACTTATGTTGGAACACGTGAGTAAAACGTGACATGAGATCATATCACGTTTTACCCCACCTATGCACGAAGTGTGTATATGGGGTGGTTACATATATAGAGATTAGTATTCCCCTTTATACAAAGGGGATAGACATAATTATAATACCTTTTAACCCTATATACTTTGTATATACACCTTATAAAGTCTACCCAACAACTTATAATAGAATATACTTCTTTAACCCTAAATTCCAGCTTCTAATTATAGACTCTAATCTATTATAACATAACGTATGGGGAACTCGGACATATGGGGAACTCGGACACTTTTTCAATTATTCTACACGCAATCTTGTTCTATAAGCTATACAATCCTCCAATTCCAATTCTAAATCATTTGAACTATTCTTTAGCTCTTTTTCTTTAATTTCTTCTTTTGATTCTTCAATTGAGTACTTACATAGTTATCCTCATAGCTTTTTCTCCTTAGGTTTTTCCTTTGTCTTATATACTATTTTCAATATTTCCTTAGTACTAAAAACAAATTGATCTTGTAATTTGACTCTTTTACTTTTAGTTTTCTTCTTTCAAATCTCAATTACTTTTTGAGCATCAATAAATTGTTTTCGAAGTAAAACTATTTCAGTATTTTGAGATTCTACAAGCTTAATCATTCTCTTGGTATATCAACGAATTAATAATATAAAAGAATCACTATTTGTTAGAGCTATATTAAAGATCTGATTTGCTTGTCTTAATTCTATCCCATCTGGAGGAAAACTTCTGAGTATAGATAAATCTAGGTCTTGATTGAAGGTTCTCATTTGTGGAGTAGAAGGTTGCTGAAAGGAATTAAATAATAATATATCAAGTACTTTTCGTAGGGCAAAAGGTATTAAATCAGTTTCTTTCCAGCTAGCTTTAATATTAAAAGAATTCAATACTTTTTTTCTAATATTTTAAAAGAGTTCTATCCATTCAGCTCTTTGAATTCGATTTACACTAACTCGAGAATATCGATCGACCTTTAAAGTATAATATCGTTTTATTGGTTTATACACTGCAATATCAAATGGCTGAAGCAAGTAGGAGTAATAAAGAGGTAATATAAATAAATCAATATTCTTCTTTATATAGAAAGCAATAAAGCTGCCTATAATATAACTTGAATAGTTATCTATAATCAAAAGTCGAAATCGATCATCTAATACTTTCTTGGATTCTAGTTCGAAAACCCTTTTTAGCTATTCTAATCCATAACTATTTGAGATCCATCCATTCGTATTAGTAAAGAACTACCAACTTTGAAGTGTATCCTTTGGAATCCATACAGAATTCATATTCTAAGCCTTGAAAATAATCATAAATAATAAAACCTTTCTAGCTACATTGACACATTCAAATACAGTTATCCATTCTGTCGCAGGTCAAGAGCATATAGGGGTAAATATATATATAATATATAAGAGGTGATTAGACTAATGATTAGTCTAATATTGGAAGCAGGCTCGGG
>PQXN01000302.1:0-44274 GCA_004786275.1 Botryotinia convoluta
AACAACGATTTATTCAATATATTATGAAAGTATTAAATATTCTCTTGCAGTGACGAAGTGGACGCTTCGTCAAGTACGGAATCTGCCACCACAGGGATACCCACCATACCCACCACATCCAACCTCCTCCCGATCTCATCACCAAGAGGAATCTCGATAAGTGATATCACTGTCATACTAATAATGGGACGAGATAGAATACACTCCTACTCAACTGAAAAGATCTTCGAACCTCCAACCTCAAAATCCCGAAAAGGAACTCCTGGTACGGAAGTTTTACCATTATAGGATCACGTTATATCATTCATTGAAATATGTAGTCGACTGTCTATATAATTCCAAATAAACGATTTTGAATTCGAGATATTTTGGTATGTATTTTGTTTTGCTAGTTATATCAGAGTTTCGTTCATTGATCAATCCTGGAGTTACCAGTTCCCCTTCAGACACTAGCTACCTACACAGATCACCAAGAAAGAGAAAGTACGAACTCCTAATCTACCATTCTATCAAAAAATCTCAATCTCAAAAACTCTTTTCGGACATGACATCATCACCAAAATGCCCCTCCAAATAAGCGGGAAATCAAAACCGCTTCCCTCCCCCCTAAATCTCATCCTCCTCATCAACAAAATCTTCTCTATCCTCCGCCCCCATCTCATAAAGAATTTTCCCTCCACTCCCAATCCCTCCCTCTTTCTGCGCATCGAAATACGGTAGTACAACATTCTCCCTATCCCTCTTCTGTTTCTCCGTCAATCCCAGCGAAAATGTTACATCGCCCTCTATCCCCTCCTTCTCATCCTTCCCCATCGCAGCATCCGAAATATCCGGGACCGCGAATGCGGGATGCTCATCGAGAAGTTGAATGCTTCCTATATCTTTTGTCGTAGGAGATGTGGTATGATGTAAAGGTGGTGTGTAGATGAAAGTTTCACGAGTTCCTCTACCCGATTTCCGTCGCAGTTCGAGGATTAGGACTATTTCCCCGTTTTTCGCTTCGCTGGTGATACTGGCATTATTGCCAAAACCCATAAGTACACCTTCTTTTCCCTCTGCGGTGCCGAATTCGGGTTCGCGTGCTGACTTGTCGCGCGCTCGTTTGCGTGCTAATTCGTGGGTGAAGTTTTGGGGGGTGATGATGGCGGTGGCGAGGAAGAGGAGAGTTGTGAGGGGAGTGGGGATGTAGGGGTTTGTTGTTGAGGAGGGGAGAGGAATGTCAAGGTGGTGGGTACAGAGGAGAGAGATTGTGGGGTGGATAATTAGGGAAGAGAGGAAGGGGGAGAGGTGCTCTGGATGAGCTGTGAGGGGATGAAGATTATCGATTATGAGGAGGATTTCTGGATTATGTCAGTTGATTTATTCACATATTATCCATACCAGAAGAGAAGAGAAACATACTTTGTTGAGAAGCTGAAGGGGGAGTTGTAGGCGAAGGTAAATGCGCTACGATTTCTCGACGAAGTTGAGCAAGTGGTTGACTATGAGCTGAGACAAAAACATCTGGAGTAAAGGGTAGACGTTTCTGGAGAGTGGAGAATGATATGAAGATGACTTTCGATTTTGAAATCTGTATATATTAGTCAGTATAGCTGTGGACGAACAAGGAAACAAAATCCAAAAACAATCCATCAAGAAATATGACGACTCATCCATCCACGTGATCATTGATCCAGCACAAATTTTCCATACAATACGAGAACTACTCGTGCACAGCATCTAGCATCCTATTCCCCCATCTCACCCCTTATCTCCCCATTCAATTCTCCCTAGACAGTTCCCCAGGCCCAAGTCCAAGCTCTTCCCCTCCCCTCCCCTCCCCTCCCTTTCCCACCGAAACCCCAAACCCAAGCCCCAAAAGAAAGAAATACCCCCAAAAAACTCACCAAAGCTCTCCTCCAAAACTCCCTCACAACCAACCTCCCACTCTGCTCCAACGTATCCAGCACCAAAGTAAGCGGACTGGCTCCATCTCTCAAATTCAAAAGTTTCTGAAAAAGTAACGTATTATGCGTTCTTCTTTGTTGGAGGGGTGAGGGCGCCATTATCGTATTCAGGAGCTCCAAAAGTATATGCTTCTATAGAATATGAATATAAGAGGTATGAATAAATAAAATAAATGTATAATACAAAAATCCCAGGCGGAGCGGAAAGATATGAATGCGAAAAGCTCGTGATGCTATGCTCAGCGGGAAAGTGTGAGAACTTTTTTGAACTTTGGGATGTGGTGGGGGCGGGGTATGGGTAACCTTGAAAAGTAGTACGGTACTGTAAATTTTAGTATTCTAGTTGTGCTTGATGAATCGTGATCTTGATAATTCTTTCAAGATATTTTCAAATTGATTAATACATAGACACTAGACCAAATACCTAGAAAGTATGAGTATGCATCAAAATTTGTCAATATATTTTCAAACTCGAATTAACACAGTTGTAAAGTTGCACGAGGTGGGAGAATGATTATAAATCACGTGATTGAATTTTCCTTTCTTCAACTTTATTTATTGTTCAGGAGTTATGTTTTTTCATTATTGTACTAGATTCATGTTATATCCCGTATACTACCTGGTTGATATTACAACCCAATACTTGTAGATCCTAGTATATCCTATCAATAGTTAAATTAGGACCTTAATAAAATACTTCGTAGCAATGTTCCACACCTCACCGGGAATCGGTAGTGTTCACCAGAAGGCCTTTCTTGCAATGATCAAAAGCTCAACTGTGTCCCCGCAGTCCCTCTTGTACTAAAGCATATAAACCAACACGGAATCCTCAAACATGATATACAATCACCATCACCATCACCATCACCATCACCATCACAGACACAGGCACAGGCACAGGCACAGGCACTCAACCTTAGATCTACAGCAAAAGGAACCGAACCTCTTGACACCCTGGTTGATGAGCACTCAATGAACTCATATCAAATATCTAAATTTAATTTCAATAGTTTTCCTAATTACCAATCATCAACTATAAATCATCACCTATCGATCAACTACACAAAGTCATAAGACCATACCATACATATCCTCAACTGCCCAACAATTCCCTTTCATCTTGTCAAATCCACCCATCACTCCAAGAACTCCGCGCCAAATGCATATCAATCCACCCATCCGTCCACCCATTTATTCATTACCCTATCCCAAAGAGTTTGATGTAAGCTTAATTTATTCCACCTTCAAATCCTTCCTTCTCTCTGCTCTACTCTCTTCCTTCATTTCCAGCCCCACTTAGCTCTGCCACATATGCTCACTCAACTGCAACATACACTCTCCCATTCCCCTCTTAGCTACTGTCGTAATACCCCTCTCATTACTTCCCAACTGTTCACTAAAGCACAACTCAACCAACCCCTTCAACTCATCATAAGTAAACTTAACCTCCTGATCCTCACCCTCCCCATCTCCATTAGCATTCCCAGCATTCGCGCCACCCTTCTCCTTCGCCCAACCCACGATCCCATCAGGTCCCTCTTCAAACAATCCCCAATATCTTCCGCTCCTAATCAAGCCCACGCCATCTTCTACACCCTTCAAGTTTTGCTGCAGCACTAGTACATTTAATCTCATCCTTTTCCCTCCTTCTTTATTGATTCTTTGGATTTTCGGCGCGTTATCGACCATGAATGTATCAATCAATAATCCAAGTCCCTTTCTCACGAAGTTAATTTCTTTCTCTCTTAAGAACTTCACTATCGTTTCATCATACGCCACTAAATCTGCGTTGAGAGAAAGGATAGTTGGGTCAGGGTCTGAGACGGGTTGAGAAAGAATATATGGGTAAGTATTTGATCCCGAGGAGGGCGAGAGAACGCGTGCTAGGGAGTGGAGGATTTGAATGCGTGTTTCCATGTGCAGGGTTAGGAGTACAGTAGCGGCTAGTTCTTGGAATGAGGAGACGATTGAATCGAATGCGCTGTATATCACATTAGCCATGGAACAAAGCATGAAAGAGAAAAAGACTTACACAACAGTTTCTTGCGTCATTGGAAGATAAACCACGACCTGCTCATCTTGTGCTCTAGCGGGATCATTTAGTAAAGTCCAACGTCTATGCGGTGGTTTCTGCATTGATGGTGTACGAGATGAATCTGCATCATTCCTCGTGATATGTCTTAGCTGACCGATTTTGATAGCTAGCCATTTCATACTGGTGTATAAAACGCAAAGAGACGAGATAGTTTCGCGATCTGAGATAAGATCATCCGCCTCAAGAGGATTCTCATTTGTTTGTAGAATCAAAAGGCCAGTTTCCTTGTCTAGTAACTGATAATCGACTTCTTCACTTGTCCATATTTTCTGCATGGTATCGTGAATATCACCAGGTTCACTGGCAAGCAGTGCAGACAGCTTCAGCGTCGAACCTTCGGAATCTCGAACTCGAGATACGAGCGATTTGAACCAGTCATAACATCTATCATAATATCTCATCATTTGCGTGATGATAAGTTGACTCAATGCTTGATCATGTGGAATTGTATCCAACATCCTGCAGAAAGCTGTAATTAATGTAAAGAAAGCAGCTGTACCTTTGAAAACAGGTCGCCTGGAGACTCTTGCCCATTGTGCATCTTGTTGGAATGCATCTGTCTCCTCAAATACTGAATCACTAAGCTTGCCTAGAGTTTCATCAAGTTGAGGTAGAAAGACATTGACAAGAAAGTTATCCAAGAACGACGTCAAAGTACTTGTGACCAAATCCGAACCAGGTGGAACAATGGCCTTTAATCTCTGTAAGAAGCTCAAAGTAGGAGGCAACAACAGGCTCATATTGAACACACTTGGCTCTACCAAAGACTTGTGAGTTCCCATACCACCCGTTTTAGCATCGAAAGCGGAGCCAGTCAAACGTTTCGTTCCATTTCTGCCAACAGAATTCTCCAAGAAAGACTTCGCTTTCTTGCTATCGGCACCTGATTTCCTCGAGCTCGACATAAGACCCGGTACAGCAGCTCTGATGATGTTCTCTAGATCGTCATATTCTGTCGTCATAGAGACAGACTTAGCATCCGCATCCGAAAACCTGAAAAGCTTCTCTAACTTGGACGATTTTGATGCACCAGGTCTGGGAGAATCGAATTGATAGACATCCGCATCTGTAGTGACATAATTATGCAACAAGGAGCGAATTTCGTTCTGGTATAGATTCCATAATTCCCTGAAACCACCAAGAAGTATGACTGAATTCCTCATGCCTTCTCTTTTTGTAATAGCTTTTACCACATCATGAAATACACGATGACCCTCAGCAATAGCCTCGAGCTTCGCGTACAACGTCCATAATAGATCATAGATAACATCGGTACGAATCGTGTTCTCTCGACTAGAGAATGTTTGGTTCCCCTGTGTAGATGCGAGTCCACCACGTAAAGAGCTTGGATGTTTTTGATCGACTTCGCTATTAGTCTCATTGACGATACCAAATAGCTCGACGGGAAGTCTCTGTTTGATAGTATTCACGGCAATATCCAAGCGACCCAACTTATTCAATGCCTCTGTCAATAATTCCACATAATAGAAAGTATCCGCTTCTGGGTTTCTTGACGCATCTTCCACCATCGGCTCTGCCAAATCCATCGTATCAAGAACCTCAAAAAATGGTCTCACTGTAATTGAACTCTCGAACTTCTCCTTCGCAACACCACCTTGAGTCTTGGCCAGCATCTGCCATCTCTCCTGGCAGTAAGGCGACTTCAGATACAAATGATCATGAAGTTCCTCAATCAATATATCCGTCAAGGCCGTCTCCTGATTCGCGAGATAAGTCCTCAGTTCACTCAGAGCTCCAATATCATCCAACTCAGGCGATCGAATTCTCCTTAACGCATCCTGTAGAGCATCTACCGCAGTCAAGAATCTCTTCTCTGAAATCCGTGCTTCTAATTGATCCGGAACCAGCCGTAACTCCTCCACCTCCGATAGTGTATGTAATAATTCATCATAAGTCGTCGAAGCCGCGCCCAATTTCCTCAATTCGGGATCCGTAGTCGAGAGATTAGCTTTCGATTGTGCGAGCGAATCTTTCAATGTTCGTACCCTCTTCTGCGATGTCTGAATACTCGTTTGAATCTTATGAAAAGTACCAATCGAACTATTGAATCCCTGATGATGTTCATGTACGATGTTCTTCAAAGAGTCTTGTAGGTATTGCATCGATTGTTGAAATTGCGCATATTCATGAGCCTTGCCAACTGAACTCGTGTCTAGAAGCTGCAATGCCAATTGTACTGGTACACATTCATTCTGACACAACGCAGGCCATTCCGTCTTAATGTGTTCTAGCACTTCCCCAATTTGTTTCTCCGCATTGGTTTCCTCTAATTTTGGTCTGCCAGCTGGTTCTCTCGGTCGTGAAAGACCTCTCGATCGAGGTGTTCGAGGCATGGAAGGTGATGGTGTTCGAAGTCCTTCCGGTATAGGGGGTGGAGTGGCATATCGATCAATGCCGGAGCCATAGGGATCATAGTCTCCATCTTCAGTTATTTGTCCCGGATAGGCACTTGCATTTGTATTTGCATTCCCATTCCCATTCCAGCTGCCATTTCCATATCCATTCCCATTCGCATATCCAGTAGAATTGCCGTTCATGTAAGGGTCTCCCCCGAGACCACCATATCCTCTTCCTGACATATCCTATATTATTGAAATCGCATTACTTTTCCGATCTGTTTCATACCATTCGCAGATGTGCTACAAATTATGGAAGCTTGGAGATTAATTGGGTTTCGAGACACGGATTACGCTGAAGCTCGGCCGCAGCTTCAAGACATCGCGTGGCATTAGTAAATAAGCGAGTGTAAACATCAAGTTATATTTGATATATATTCCAGGTTCTATACGACGACAACAATCACGCCACATCTCTTTAGAATAACAACACAGTAAAATAAGCTTCAAAGATGCACAAATTACTCCCACAATTGTATTCAAGCAGTGATATTCAACAAGGAGATCATGATGACCCATCCTCACCTACACTCACCCAATTCCATCTATTCCCCAGTATTCCCACAGAACTGCGCTACAAAATATGGCACTTAGCCATCCTACCCCGCGTCTTAGAACCCTCCTTAGATTTCCCCAATGGTGTGCTCACCAATTTTACTTGTCAAATATACACACTTACAATCAACTAACACACTCTCCCTCTAGATGAACAAAAAGCGCAATATCCCCGTCGCAGACCACCTCCAGCCCTTTTTTTCACGACCCAAGAAAGTCGTCTCATCTGCCTCGACGAATATATTGTCCAAATACTCCGCAACAAACCTTTCTATATCCATCACTGTCTTGATACACTCTTTCTCCCAATCAGCAACCGAATTTCTGAAGATCTTTCACGCACCGAGCCCTTCTATTGCTGGCTCATCTCCCAGATTTCCACCCTCGCCCTCGAAATCTCCATCGATCCAGCATTATTGAACCTCAGACCATCCTCAAGATCTTTCCGTGTCTTACCTCCCAGAGCCGCTATCATTCCATCCCTCGACGGATATATGTGGATGTATTCTCTCACCTCCCCATCCACAATCCTCTACCTCACCTTTCAACTTAGCTCTGCGCGGCCAAGACCTCGCTCAACGCCCCCTCCACAATCACCATCTTCTCTAGAACCACTATGCTCCCCATCATCACCGATTGACCAATACTATGCAGATATTAACCAATACGCAGACAGAACCATCATAGCAGAATACGAAGAGGGTTGCGAGACGAATATGCCATGGTCGAAGCTCCTGCCCAAGCCTAAACTCGTGCCAGATCCCATGGCCATTACAAGAAGACAACAGATGGCTTTGAGATTGGAGAGCGAGAGAATGGTTACGAAGAATGTAAGTTATAGAACACACAAGGTGCTCCGAGAATGACAGTCATATTTGTACAAAGCACGGAAGTGAAGTCGTGCTGTTCGGGTATGAACGATGGGGAAAGGAATGCATTAGCGAAGTAGTACTCGTGCTGCAAGGTGCAGCTGAGGAATCTTGGGCGATGCAGAGCTAGGCAAGTATTTGAGATAAGGGACGAATTAACCACTTTAAATTATCACAAGTACAGGCATATTTTATTGTAACATCTATCATGCACATTCCAAGACACACAATATCATACCATCACACGCATAAAGTCACATTCCCTTAAAGCCTGCGTGAACTCAATTATAAATCAGTGTACTACCTTTTAATTTGATTCTCTAGAGAAGAAACTTTCTCGCGCTATGAATGAAGAACAAAAAAATGGTGCAGCTCAAAAACACATGAAGAAGTTGGCACCACTGAAAAGTAAGAAAAAAAGCTTTGTATGATTGATACGACATTTCGAATTCCTCCTCCAAGCAAACAGTCAGCTAGATCAAAGCCCATCCGTTACTTCGAAAGAGTCCACCCAGTCGCTCAATCGCTACCAGAACTTTTCGGAACAACACTTCGCGGCGAAACAAAACACTGGGGGTTGTTGTTTTGTTCGAATCTTCTTTTGGATCAAATTCGTGAAGTTCGTGATGTAAACACAAATCGACCGTGATACGCTGTAATACTGATGATTAGCATAGCCCCGTCATCATAGGAATCAGGGATAATTGCATACCTTAGAAACACTTGCGGTGGACAATGGAAGGTCCAGACTCGTCGTACTCTTGCTTTGAGATCCACATCTGTTGGAAAGTGGACAAAGATGCCAAAATAGAACCACCGATCCAGACGGAGTATTTTCTCTCAGGTGGTGCAATGATCTTGACCTTCATCGATGATGGTGCAAGGGCAGTGATTTCCTTTTGCATACGATCGGAGATACCTGGGTACATAGTAGTTCCACCAGACTGTGAGAAAATGTTAGCATAACTTCCTGTAAATTTTGCAGATGGAAAATCTTACCATAACAATGTTACCATACAAATCCTTACGAACATCAACATCACACTTCATGATGGAGTTGAAGGTAGTGACGTGGATACCACCGCTCTCAAGACCCAAGACAGATGGTTGGAACAAAGCTTCTGGAGCACGGAAACGCTCGTTACCGATGGTAATAACTTGTCCATCAGGAAGTTCGTAGGACTTCTCCAAGCTGGAGGATTGACTGGCGGTTTGAATTTCTTGCTCGAAATCAAGAGCAACATAACAGAGCTTCTCCTTGATATCACGGACGATTTCACGCTCGGCAGTGGTGGAGAAAGTGTAACCACGCTCAGCCAAGATCTTCATGAGGTAATCAGTCAAATCACGACCAGCCATATCAACACGAGCAATGGCGTGAGGAAGAGAGAAACCTTCGTAAATTGGAACAACGTGAGTAACTCCATCACCGGAATCAAGAACGATACCGGTGGTACGACCGGAAGCGTAAAGGGAGAGGACGGCTTGGATAGAGACGTAGAATGCAGGGGCGTTGAAGGTCTCAAAGACAATTTGTGTCATCTTTTCTCTGTTGGACTTTGGGTTGATTGGGGCCTCAGTAAGCAAAACTGGGTGCTCCTCTGGTGCTACACGAAGTTCGTTGTAGAAAGTGTGATGCCAGATCTTCTCCATATCATCCCAGTTGGTGACAACACCGTGCTCAATTGGGTATCTAAGGGTAAGAATACCACGCTTGGATTGCGCTTCATCTCCAACATATGAGTCCTTTTGACCCATACCAATCATAATACTATAATATCCCTTATCAGTTCCTATTCGAGTCACACGAGTTGTGGGGGGAAATGGCGGGGTGTCGTGGAAATGGAATTCTTACCCATGATGACGGGGACGGCCGACAATGGAAGCTATATTGCATGTCAGAGATATTTCATTATCACCAAGATTGTTGTCGATAAATGATTTTGATAGAAATCAAGGTGATGGGTTGTAGCAGTTGCCTGCAGGGATGATCTACTTACGGAAAACAGCTCTTGGAGCATCGTCACCGGCGAAACCGGCCTTACACATTCCAGAACTACAGAACCCATCAGTCTCATTCTTCTTATTTATAAAGTCTTCGCCTTTGTAGAAGATTTGAGGTTTCTCGGTCGGTTGTTGATCCCTTCCGAAAGCTACCCCTCTGTCTTTCGAGGCTCACGACCATTTTGTTGGATGATGGGAGCTTACCCATTGTCAATGACGAGGGCTGCGACTTCTTCTGTTGATTGAGAGATGATATTAGTAGATGGTCATGATAATCTAGATAACTGCGCAAAGGATATGCATGCGATATACATGTCGGATTGAAGCTTACCTTCCATGGTTGATAAATTAAGACGTTAAGTCAAATAAAAGAGTTGTGGAATATGGCGGTGAGTTAATTCTCGTGATAATTAAGATCTCGAGAATGATGGAGTTTTGTATTAAAGTAAGATTCACGAAGTTGTTAATTCGTGGTTGATAAAAAAGAAGATGGTTGAAAGAGAAGAAGGTGTGTTGTTGTTTTGTCAAAAGAATTGGTGATCGTGGTCGTAGTAAATGGGAAAGGACGATGTCACGAAGTTTGAATGTGGGCCGTAACTGCAGGAGGCGAAGCGATCTTATTCGGTATTCGCCGCTTTAAGATAGAATACTGAAGAAGGATTTGATAGGTAGAAAGGAGAAAGAGGGGATGGAGGTATGTGTGAGACTCAATGAGAGTGAATTTTATTATTAGGAGAGGAGAGAAAGGAAAGAGATGGTAATCAATGAATGGGATCTACCTGGGCATTCATATAAATAGCTTCAAATGCTGACCAGAGCGGGAAACTACAATATGCAATATATATATATTCACGATTAAAAGCAGCATGTAACTATTCCGAATTATTTATTCCCATAAGATAGGATAGGTAACAGGTATGAGAAAAATCCAGGTGGCTGTGAATTGGAAGAAGTCGGTGTCGATAGGGACAACTTCTTTGATTTCCCAGTTGTCCGTTCCTATATTCGTGTTCATCCATTCGTTGTTCCTCAGGAACATTCAGCCAAAGTATCTAATACTGGGTAGCTTCTTAATCTTCCCCCTTTCCCCCTTTTCCTTTTGCAACCAAGTTGAATCAACCCCCATGCAAGCAGGGTCATTCAAGGTCACACCGACTCTACCAAGGTAGGTAGAATAGGATGTATATCGTACAAACCCCCCGAACATATAACTTCTAATTCCCGTTCTTGGAAATGATGAGGCTACAATATTGCATGAGATTACCCAGGTCTACGATGACAGCTACGTCTATACTCAAGTCTCATGTACCACCATCAGACGCGCGTTAGATTTTCAGTCAGATACAATATCTCTTCCATAATTGGTTGATAACTTCAAATTTCTTACCATACCATGAGTGAACGAGTCTTATATTCGATTGCCAAGCAGGCATCTCAAGATATCTCCCGTAAAGTTTTCTTGTCATACGTATATCTGCTCTATTTACTTATAGAACGAGCAAAGTCTACTTCCCCATCTCTACCCAAATATCCACCTATATATCAATATCCAGCTACCTAAATTCGATCCTTCGTAATCGCTTTCAATTCCCTACGTAGATATACGAAAGTCCGAAGCAAGACAGCATCCGCCCCCTGAAATAAAAACGGCGAGAGGCAACTTCCCATTGGTGTCGAACCAAGAAATTACATTGCTGGTCCGAGAGTCAAAGACAAAAGCCATTTGACGGTTGGAAACACTTGTTCAATACGGTGAGCGAGATGTAAGAATCATGCAATAATTGAGGGGCTTGGTGGGGTAAATCTTCAGATGATTACTTGTATCAACAACTTGCATTTATGCATGAATTCGTTTTATATTGGGGATTCAACGTGTATTGTTTAAGCTTTAAGACTTATTTCAGGAAAAGCTTTAAATGTTTAATTGTAGATATAACTTTCATGCATTTTCTATAATAAGTCCTCAGTGAGGTGGCAATCTAATTCAGAAAGTCCTGGTGAAACTTTCCTCCCCCCTTAACAAGATTTGCAGGATATCAATGTTCCTGTGTCATTCCCAAATGTCTAATCTACCAAACTCCAAAACTCCATCCCAGTTCATTCATGTGACGTAGTAGCTGTCGCTATATCTCGTATCCCTCAATCGTTTTAACCTCATTGATATCTCATCCTCATGCTGCATTTGCAGCCTCCTCCCTCAATCCCCCAATCAAGACATCACAGGCATCCATATCTGCCGCATCAATCTTCTCACTACTTCTTCCTAATTTGCCCAACTCTTCAGTCGCAGCATCCATTCCCTCCTGGAAATTTCTGATCGCACTACTCAAAGCATAAACTGCCTTTCTCCTAACATCCTTCTCTTCCTTCTCATTGACACACATCTTGACCAAAAGTGGCACACCTCCTTCCTTCAACATAGACTTCTGGCTCTTCTCGTTGTTTTGCACTGCTGTTCCCACGCACCAAGCAGCCATCTTCCTGATCTCTTTCTCCTCATGCCCCAAGAACTCCAATAAAGGTTTCCATAACTCAAGTACCTCGATGTTATTGGCATTATCAAGGTTCTCAATAAGTTGTTCGAAGTTGTCAAATGCAATGACTTTATCTTCAATAGTAACTTCGGGGTCGGTAGATTGAACGGCCCATATAGAAGCCTTCATAAGGTCGGCATCACTGGGACCACCAAATAGCACATTCATGGCATCCGCTGGGAGAGCTCTGGTTTGTGGAGGGGGTGCGGTAGGATCGGCGGCGGTGGCAGTAGAGTTCTCTACACTCCATTTGAGGAGTTCGTTCATTTCTGGTGGCATGGCCATGATGGCAGATTTCAATATTCTTTTTAGAACTGAAAGTTGTGTAAATTTGTGTGATCGAAAAGTCGAGAACCGGCAGGTGAAATTGCTTTGCGCCGAAAAGGATTATAGTATATTGAACAAGAAAATATTTAATTCTCAAAAAAGTGTAGATGAGATCAAGAGAAGGTTGTAATTGTGAGTAAAAACGTATCTAAAAAGTTTTCTTCTCTTTTGTATGAGATGACTATTAAATTTGTCTATTTATGTCTACTAACTTCGAGATGCTTCCAATCGAGACTTTTTTTGGCAGGGCATGAGGCAGAATTTTGGCGGTGGGAGAATGATGGCTTGCTTAGTCATACATTTCCTTTCACCAATAACAGCCTTCTTAACAATCTTGAATTCCAGCCATACAATTGCAGCGCAGGTTTTATAGTTATTGTATGGTTAATAGATCAGTCATCTATTACTACCTACACGTGTGGTTTTCATGATTTTCCTAAGTATGATCTCTTACTTGAGTACTTATGAAGTTGCATTGTAAAGACCTATGAGTGAAGTCATCTCAACATATTTCCTCGAGCCAATCCTGAAGAGCTTCTCGAGTCTGATGTGGGAGTCTACAATGATGAGAATACTTTCTCATACTATAATTATCTTGGGCATCCTCATGTAAAGTTACAATTTGATACCATCAGACAAGTGCTCAGAACTCACTGGTCATACATATACAACCTCAACTCAAGCTTATGGAGTTGACGAATCTAAGAAAGCCCTCCTAACAGCCCACTCAAGACATGTACGCAATCAGTCATGCGAATCTCACGAGTTACTGAACAAGATCGATAAATTGTTCATAAGCGCATTATTTCTGGTGGTTTGGTAGTACTGTAGCTTCGGACTGCCATTCACTCATGGAACAAGGCAAGCAAAAACTTGAACTTGCTTCCCTTTCCTTAGGTAGGTAGCTACTGTTCTTGTTGAGGATTACTTAAGTCTATATTTCAACCGCTTAGAGTCGTTCGCCAAAAACGCTTTGCCTACAGTAAATCCCTTGATGACTCTAACCACGAATGTTTCAATCCGAGACCATCAAAAGACCAGAAATATTCAGATCTCAGACCTATTTCTCCGATGCTCGAACTGATAATCGCGGTCTCACAAATACCGAAATGGAAAATACTAGTGGAGATATTGTGGTTATTGATAGTGAGACGACAACTCCGAAGTTATTGATTCCCTTCCCATTTCCCATTTCTCATTTCATATCTCTACACCTTACCTCATATCAAAGAATACATACCAACAAATCCACAATCAAACTCTATTCACCTTCATACACCTCTTTACAACGCCCCCCTCCCCCTTTATATCTCACCAACTACTCGAATAATTCCATTCCTCTACATGACTGTCTTCCAGAGTGTTAGCTCCCAAATTCAAAACTTAAACCTCATAATACTGCGAGTCAGTACTTGTACTCACCCCAATCCCTTCATTCTAAACTCAGAATCCAAAAGCTTATTTGTCAATCACCATCTTCCTTCCCATTTCTCCTCTTATCTCGCGGGTTGTTTCGCAAGCCCCAAGTCCCAGGCTTCCTATTCCTCATCTCTCCTCTCCTCTTTTCATCTTCTTCTTTTCTATCTATCAACCCCCATTTCCCCATTTCCCATGCCCTCCCTCTCCCTCTCCCTCTCCTTCTCCTCCACACCCACATCCACACCCACACTCCAACTCCATCACTAACCTATCCCACCCACTGTCCATACCCCCTCCATCTACCCAGCCACTCTCTACTCCCCACCCCTTTCTTTCCTTTTCTTTCCCTCAACGCTCACGATTGCAACTACTTCAGCAGGACAGAACAAAACACATCATTAACACCATCCAAAGTAAAATCCACACTCGCGCTCTCAAACCAACTTTCCATTTTTTATCTCAAGTCCCAATGAAGAGGCGATGTGGAGATGGAAGAAGACAAAGCCGAAGTTGAAAAGGGCAAGAGCATCTTACATAACTCATATCATATCCGAAGTGATGCATGAAGATAATTCCCTGAAGGAGTTGGTGTAATTATAGAGACAATGTACGTACATACATATCTATCTACCTACCTACTTCCCTACTACTTATACATATCTACACTCACCCCATCCATCCATCCATCCATCCATCCACCTCTCTCTCCATTTCTAATAAATACAGATAGATAGATAGAAATATACACACATCCCGGAATTCCTCATTTCTAATTGCCTTACATTTCATACATAGCATACATAGCTATTATATACATACCATATATACATACCACACCATACCTCTCTCACATCCACCCACCCACCCACTCAAATACAAATCTCCACCTCATCCAACTAAATACCCATACCCATACCCATACTCTGTACCTACTACCTACTACCTACCTATCTACTCATCCACCCCCCACGCACTCAGACTATCTACCTACCCATATATATATATATAAACCTTACAACCAACTCAACTCAACTAACTAACACCCACCTACCCATCCCAATTCAAAATCTTTCAATAATATTACAAAAAGAAGATATCTATTGTAGAAAATTGTTATATATTCATATCTATCTATCTATCTATCTATCTATCTATCTATTTATCTATTTATCTATTTATCTATTTATCTATTTATCTACTTATTTGTCTATCTATCTATCTATAATATCTATTACTTTCCTCCCTCTCCTCGCGAACATACACACATACACACACACTCTCTCTTCCCATTTCCCTTCCTCCCTCCCTCCCCATTTTTTTTTCCTTTTTCTATCCCCCCTCCTCTTTTCTATTCTATTCCTATTATCATCGCCGCACCACCCCCTTCAAGCAGATTCCAGAGATCTATATTATCAAACCCATACCATACACACACACACAAACCATCCACAAACTTATTCTTTTGCAATCAAAAACAATCAAGAACAATCAAAAACGTTTCCAACATTCAGTAATATGGAATCGAGCAAGCAAGTAAGTAAGTAATTGTTATTCATCCCTACTCCATCCACACACATCCCATCCACATAAATCCATCTCCTACCTACATCCCCCAAAATTCTACCCTCGAGCACCCATCGCAATCGCATATGAATTTCCGCTCCACACACACATCCACAAATACACGCTCTAACTACCCTTTTCTCTCTCTCCCACAAACCCTTCCTCAAACTGTATATTCATAAAGGAAGAAACTAGACTGGCTCACGGAACATTACATTTCCACGCAGCCATACATATCATGTCATTGAGACAAGATTGAAAAAAAGAAGTAAAATAAAAAAAAGAATATCTCAAATTTCTTATTATGAATCTCTGAATCTTCATATCAACGCACGCCCAAACGCCTCATGCAATGCGAAAGAATCCCCGAAATGCAACTAACAAACTCAATAGTATGTTGGCATTGGCATTAGATTTCAATTGTCTTCATCGCAGATTCATCATCAGCAGGGGTTTCCTTCTCAGAAGTTCCTGATACTAATCCCAATCCTGTAACTTTTTCACCTACCTTTTCATTTTCCTTGTTCTCGTTAGGTGATTCGGATTCTATAAATGGTCGGTCCGAAGATTTGTTTTCTTCACTTGGTCTTGGGGTTTGAACATCGACAAGTTTCGTAGCGGGAATATCTATGGTGCTGACCTTCATTCCTGATCCGGAACCTTCTTCAGCAACTTGAGCTAGAGGACTTGATTTTCCATAACCAGGACGATTTGGACTTGGAATTGGTGAAGCTCCTGAGAAACGTTGCATAGAACGTCCGCGTGGCTCACCGATTTCGGCAGCTGGGCTTGCGTAAGGAGATCCAGCGGGGGATCCTCCATTACCATTGACAGGTGGCGCCGATCTTCTTCGCCCGTTTTTGCGACCATACTTCTGATCCATTCTCCATCTTAGAATATCAAAGTAACCAGGTTCAACTTTTCCTGACTTGAATTCCTTCAATTTCAGCTCATTGGTTTCTTCATCCACAAACCATTTACCACTGCTAAGATCATCTGCGACAGTAGCCAAGAAAGCAGACCACGATCGTGCGACGACATATTTGCAATCGTAGTCCCGACCAAATAGAATAACTTGACCCCATTTACCAGCTGGTCCTGGCGCCAAATCGACTGCCAAGTTGTTTCCACCCCAATATCGAACGAGTGGAATCCAAGCGGGATGAGCGTAAACCTTTTGAATAGCATTAGGAGGTTGAGAATCCTGGCGGGCCAATAAATCTTGTCTCCAGTAGGGATTTTGTGCATTTGCAGGTTGCTTCGATGACGAAGATGAGCTACCACCTAATGCCTTTGGTGGAATTGAAGGTCTATAAGAAGATGATTCTGTAAGATATTCCTGGTTGACCTTTTTCCAGTTTTCCCACTCTTGTACAATTTCCTCACAATCAAGCAACATGGAGCCGAAAATAATTCCCGTAGGTAGACCACCACGTTCTTGTCCATCGTGAAGTTGCATCGATTCTCGAACTTCCATTGGAAGGGAACAGTCCAATTGATGCTCTAATTCATTCAAATCATTATTTGTGCATCCCTCGCAGAGTTGATCGAATAATTCTTCATAATTATCCTCGGCCCATCTATCGATTCTCTTCCAAGAGTGTCCAACTGGTGGTGGAGGTGGAAGACCCTCTTGGAAAGCTTGCAATTGAATTTCTCCTGGTGTAACATTCTCAAAATTTTCTTGCGTAGATTGTCGCTGAAGTGTAGATGATCTCATTCCTGGTGAATATGGTGATTGTGGACCTGGACTTGCAGGAGGAGCAAATGGTGAACTTGGATAAGCATTGCCATTGAGTGCAGATGTAGATTGTCGACCAGAATCTTCGAAATAGGGGGAATTCAAATCTGCGCGTGATTCTGAAGCTGTTGTTGCAACTGATGTTAAAGGTTCATGTCGACTTTGTGCGAGAGGAACATGTCCGCCAGTTCTATATGGAGAATCATACGACGAGTCTGTTTATTTGTTTATTTTGGTTAGAAGAGAGATTAAAGTTTCTCGGGGAGTTTTGGTATCAACATACGACGGTCATAACTGGTCATAGTATGCCAGAAAGATTTAAAGGCAGAGCCCAATGGGCTAAAGGTATAAAAGTTAGTATCGTTCGCAGAATTAATTGAAGTACATCGAATTGGAGGTGATAGATAACCTTGATAACAGAGGATTAAGACAAAAAGGGGAGTTTTGAATGATAACTTACTTTCCTGCCATGACTGGCGATTATTCAAGGATTGTTGTAAATACAGATTTAAATAATTAGATGAAAGTTTCACAGTTTTGATAGCTGTTGATGAGGAATTTCCAGAAGATATTTGACGTGTGTAGGTAGGTGGTTGTTTGTTTTGTTTTGTTTTGTTTTGTTTGTTGTTGATATTGAGAGGTTATGCGCCGTATGGAGAGAGGAGCGAGGAGAGAAAATGCTGGAGATTTGTTTTTTATTAAGGAGATGGAGATGGAGATGGAGTTGAAGTTGGAGTTGGAGTTGAATTGAATTGATAGGTAGGTAGGTAGGGAGGTTAGAAGACTGAAAGACTGGGAGACTGGAAGACTGGGAGATTGAGTGATGAGTGAGTGGTGGTGAGTGGTGAGTGGTGAGTGGTAAGTGGTAAAAGGTAAGTAAGTGGTAAAGTCGTGAAAAAGATTTATCAAATCGCAGTTTGATTTGATTACTTATTACAACTTATTACAACTTATTACACTTATTACCTAGTACGCACACTATAGTCTGCACCTAAAGTCTTTGCCCTGAATTTGGTGTATGGTAAGTTTACTACTTCCTTCCCTGAAACCCGCCCTTGGTCCTCCTTGGTCCTCCTTGTCTCCTGTCCTGGTCTCCTGGTCTGGGTGGTAAGTGAGTTTATCAATCAATCCCATCAATCAATCATCCAATCCTAACGTCAAGAGAGGTGACTTAGCCGAAATTTTGGTGGGACCCTTGAAAAAAATGCCGATAGTGAGCGAGCGCGATAAGTAAAGAGATTTGAGATGGGAGAAGAAAAAAGGAGAGAAGATGTGGTGACTAGGTATTTATTGGTACTGATATGTATGTATGCATGTGTGTGTGTGTGTGTGTGTGTGTATGTATGTGTATGTGTAGTAGGTGTACCTAGGTTGGTATGAAGAATTAAGGAGGACTAGAAGAAGGAGTCGAAGAACTAGAAGAACTAGAAGAAATCTTGTACCGTACTTCTCCTTTTTATCTCATGATTCTCACCCATTCAACATTTATAGTGAATATTTAAGTATCTAATATATAAAAAGCCGGAGCACTCGACAGTAGTGAATCATTTGTTTGAATAGTGGCTTATTTCATGCATGTTTGGAGTATAAATATATTAAATACTATATATATGGAGAAGTAAAATAAATAGATATCAAAACCTTCGTTTTATAATCCAATCTTATTTATTATCGTTTCAAAAGGAGTCAAAAGGGGATGATGATAGAAAGAACTACCTACCTTCCTGCCGTACATACAATACTTTGTTCTATGACGACGGGAACAAAAGCAAAAAAGAAAAGAGTGCATTCAGTCTATAGACAATACTAGGTACTAGGTATTCGGTATCTGAGATTCTCAGTAGATCAAGATAACGATGTTGGCGATATCCCATATGCATCAAGTCCTGATACAATATGATAATTGCAGATTACTACTCTTATGCTTATGAGATTGGCTTAATCGCATTGTATCTGATGTCTGAATCGTTCCATCAAAATAGACAGAAAACCAACATTAACTCAGATGGATTATACCTTCAAGTCAAAATACAGTCAGCTAGCCTATATCTAGTATTCGGTATTCTATAATTGAACTTTTGATTCATATGCAACGTTTCGCCACGAGTTTAACACATACATGCAAACTAATCGAGTACTGCTGAGGATATATATTTTGGTAAATACCAATCAATTACATATCATACCATACCATAAATCCTTCACATCCACATTGGTCTAACAGTCTTACCCTCACTCTGCCCCAATCCCCCCCCCCAGAATCGATTCTAGATGTCCATTTCATCTTTCCATCAAATTTCGCTTGCATCACTCCCTGAACCCCCTAAATCCCTGAGTATCATTATGGGGATTTCCCTTTGAGTCTCCACCGCTAATTCATTCTTTCCCACTTGCATGACATCTCCGGAAAAGGGGAAGTCTATATAAGTTAACCAGGATTATCATCATCAGAGGGGCAACCTCAACATATCAATCTTAAAATCTCATCATAGACTGAACATTTTACAGAGTACCTCGAAAGTACATACATGTGCTTGGCGAAGGGTGGTATATCAGGATTCAGATATTTACCCGCCATCAAAATCAAGAATTCGAGGTATCACAATAACTTCTAGTCATACCATACATTGCCTGCGAAGCAAGAAAAGAGATGGCTTCCTCAGGGCTGAGAATTTACGACTAAAATACATACTACCAACTGTTGGCGGCGTAGCAACACACATACACATATTTTCAAGCCTTGGTTCTCATCATCCCTCGCCACACGCTACAAAGATTTACAGAGTATTCATCTCGTTATGTATCTCTTCAAGTTAATTTCATCCAAGGTCAAAATTAACCTCGTGTGGCTTCGTTTCAAATCTTATAACCATACATTAGCTTCCTATAAACCTGCATCTTGCGCTCCCCGTGCAACGGAACAAGCACAATCAGGCATTTGATATCATCTTATCCAACGATCTAGTCGCGATCAATTATTCCTCTAGCTCCTTGAAAAGCTTGGCGAGTCGACCTCCGAAACGACCGTGGGTTACACGGAATGATTGGTTTTGGCTGGGAATTATATTGATCGTTAGGAAATAAACTCATTAAGGCGCCAGGAGGCGCATGGCAAGTTGTTTGGAGGGGAAGCTGGAGAGGGCTGATGAGGCTGGTGGGATAAGTCATGTGGTGATGGCTTTTGATGTCACTGTTGTTTCATGGCTAAATCGATTTATTGGATGGAGGAGGTATTTTCACAATCGAATGTTTCAAGGCTGTAGGAAAGGGAAGGCATGTCTTTGATATAGAATGCGGTTATTGAGCTTTTATCTTTTTATATCCAGCATTGGGTTGAATTGGACTCGTCTATCTTTTAGGTATTGGACGCAAACCTGTAGATACTTTTCTTAAGTAGCAATCATATTAAGATTTCGAGATTCGAGTGAACATTAGATTCGCCACAATATCTCATAATCAAGAGCTCAGCATAAATACCCAACATACACAAAACTAGAATGACAACCCCAATCCAAGCATACCTCTAACGTGGCACGTGATTATCACACTCTTATTAATGTAAGCGCGCGGCGGTAGCGGGCTTGGCTGAAGCTATCATTGCGCAAGCTTGATTGTGATTCAAACAGCTACCTAGCTAATCATATCGCAACACCAACAGCAATATCCATCTACAAATTTGAAACGAGTTGCGCCATTAGTCGAAACATATTGTTCGACAAGAAGTGATTACTAAATTGAGCGCCAAAGGATAAATTTAGCAAAGGCAGAGCGAAAGTTAAGAAAGCAACGGTCAAGGAGCAGATAATCGGAATCGCAAAGTAACAATGTCGGAAGAACGTCTTTGGAAATTCAGAAAGCCGGAATGGATGAATAGTGCCACGGCGAAGGGTGCTGGTGTTTATGCTGCGGGAGCTTTGGTATGATGGCCTTACAATCTCATGCTTTGTGTGATTCCACGGAAAGCTCGATAGTCTGCGATTGATTTGTGTTTCAAATGTCTCTACTAACACATCTACAAATAGTTCTCTCTCTCATTCTTCATCCTTCTCGATGCGGCTCTTTGGTCTAAGTCTGCCCTCAATGGGTCTGACCCCCCAATTCATATCACATTTATCGATTGGCTTCCACTCATCTTCTCTTCTCTCGGCATGCTTATTATCAACTCAATCGAAAAATCCCGACTCTCCGCGGACTCCTTCTCTTACAGCGGAAGTGGTGTTGCTTGGAAAGCAAGAGTAGTTTTGTTCTTAGGGTTTGCTAGTTTGGCTGGAGGATTGGCTGGAGGTATTACCGTGTTGGTTTTGAAGTATGTGGTACCTGGTGCACAATGGCCTACTTTGGGCATGGGTATTGCAAATGTAGGAGCAAATGCTGGGGTTATGTTGAGGTAAGTTCTACATTTTAGTCTGGTTGGAAGCAAGGGTTTTATGGCGGAATGATAAGGAGTTGAAAACTAACATCATTTAGTTCGGTGGTCCTTTGGATCTCGCAAAACATTGAGGACGAGTACTCCTATAACCTCGCTCTTTAAGGGAACCTATCATGTGCGAAGGTTTTGGCATAGATTGATGAGATGTGTAAGGTTAGGAAATGCGGAACATGATGGTATATGGGTACGAAGAATGAATGGACAAGGAAGGGGCATGATGAAGAATGATCAAATGCTTTTAGAGCATCACTTGTAGTTTGAGGGGCATGGGAATCTATTAGCGATATAATCTTGAATTTCTATATGGTGTTAGTGATAATACTCTGTGACCATTGCTTCGACGTTCTCGCATCACAGACACTTGATGGATACAATAGATTTTACCAATTAACAAGATCTGTCTCCGTAATGAAGACAAATACCGCTTTGTCAACACCTAGATACAGAATACAGATATGCCATACAATTTTACAAGCTTCCCATAGGTAGATTTTAGAAAGTATGGGGATTTCCCGAGCTAGAAGTAGTTCTAACGAATCGGCAGCCGAGAAACACCTCGAAAAAAAATAGCTCATCTTGAAGCTTTATGCACATCATTCATCATTATTCTACTTCCAATTGAATGATTTGTCCTCAATAATATTTTTCTCTTCTACACAAACATAGGTATTCAATTGATGGCTTCATAATATTTTATTTAAGAACATATCATTATATTTGATAATTGAAGAACCTAAAATCTTCTGGGAGCGTCCATCCCAATTGAGATCTTATCATATTAATAAGGGCAAACCAAAGAGCTGCGAGCTCAAACAAAAATGGTGAAGACTGTAGATCCAAAGCCAGCACCTGGCGCCTATGATTCGCTCGCAGCACAATATGCGAGAGCGAAAGCGCGCAAAGAAGCTCAGGAACAGGCGATCAGAGAGGGGAAGAAGCTGGATAAGGATGGGAATATAATACAACCTAAAGTACCCAAAGTACCCAGGAAGAAGGATAAGAAGGATGAGTTGAACGAGGCAAAGAGAGATAAATGGAGAAGGGAGTGGTGGGCAGTTGGAGGATGGTGGGCTTGGCTGGCGTAAGTTTCTTTTAAGGCGGGCTGTGGAGGGGCATTGTGCTAATATATTTAATGAATAGAGTTATGCACGCCGTGGGAATCTATTACTTCACAAAGGGTTTCCTACTCACACGATTAGTTTTGGAAGAATCATCTACCTGCGCCGAACCACCAATTGCGAGAACTGTTGATTATAAAGGAGCCGGTACACCGGAGGGGGGATGTTGGCATCCAAAGACATTCGACAGGGCTGTGGTAGTAATTGTGGATGCGTTACGCTACGATTTCACGGTACCGTTCGGGGGTGACGATTCACAAGCCTTTCACAATGCATTACCGTTCTTGTACGAGACTGCGCGCAGAGAACCAAACAAGGCTTTCTTGTTGCCTTTTATCGCGGATCCACCTACAACTACATTGCAAAGATTAAAGGGGCTTACAACTGGAACACTCCCTACATTTGTGGATGCGGGTTCGAACTTTGCAGGTACCGCTATTGAAGAGGATAATCTTTTGGGTCAATTGAAGGATGCTGGCAAGAAAATTGTCCATCTTGGTGATGATACATGGACTGCGCTGTTTCCTGGATACTTTGAACCGAATATCAGTCGTGCATATGATTCTCTCAATGTTTGGGATTTGCACACGGTTGATAATGGGGTCACAGAACATATCATGCCATTACTTGCAAAAGAGAAGAAAGCTGAATGGGACGTTATGTTTGCTCATTACTTGGGTGTGGACCATGCGGGCCACAGATATGGACCAAATCATCCGGCTATGACGAGCAAGTTACAACAAATGGATATTCTGATCCGAGGACTCGTTGAGAAGCTTGATGATGATACTTTATTGGTCATCATGGGTGACCATGGCATGGATGGTAAAGGTGATCATGGTGGAGAGAGCGACGATGAAGTTGAAGCTGCATTGTGGATGTATTCTAAGAAAGGAATATTCGGTCGCACAGATCCAGCTTTTGCATCGCCCCCACAAAACGCAAAGACACGTCCAGTCAATCAAATCGACTTGGTACCTACACTTGCCCTGCTTTTGGGCTTGCCAATTCCTTTCAACAATCTCGGAAAGCCTATTGAAGAAGCTTTTGCAGGCAAGAAAGGCAATGCCTGGGAAAATCTGGCAAATGTGGCTAGAATGACAGCTGCTGGTATCAAAAGATACCAAGCTGCATACTTTGATGCCAGAGGTATCGATGAGAGCACCATTGATGGTTCTCCATCTGCTCTTTGGTTGTCAGCCGAAAAGACTCTGAGTTCCAAATCAGCCCAAAAGTCTACTGAAGTTTATCATGCATTTTCTGCCTATCAGACGGAGACTTTGAGAATTTGTCGAGATCTCTGGGCACGATTTGATGTTCCTAGTATGATTTTAGGTATTTGCATTCTTGCTGCTAGCGTATTAGCTTTGGTACTGTATGCCAATGGTAATGCTAGTGATGGCAATGAACCTGAATCAGCAGATCTTGACGAGGCTCAAGCCAAATTGGAACTCGAAGCTTATGCAAAGGGCGAGAGAGATATTGGAGATGAGGAAATTAATCCAAACTTGCTTTTGTCGATTTCTCTGGCCTCTGCTGTTGGTGCTGCTGTAGGATTGGCTCTCTGGACTATGAAAGCTACCATTTTGGAAGATGTCATCGAGGGACAAGTTATTGAGTTGAGTCTAAATGGTGCTATCATTGGGGGACTCATTGGGGCTCTTCTGTCAATGATGAATATTGGTAATCCCTTCCCAAAAACATTCTGGGGTTGGATGGCAACCGTTTTCACAATTAGTCAGTCTATTGGCTTTGCATCGAATTCCTATACTATCTGGGAAGACTCTATCTTATTGTTTTTCATCACAACTTTCGGAGTAGCTGGTGTTGTTTCTTCGCTTAGACAATCGGAAGTACGCAGTCGCACTTTGGGAGTGTATCACTCTCTTGTGTTTATGGGACTTGCTTGGGCTGCTTCGTACTCTAAGTTATGCAGAGAAGAACAGATGCCTTACTGTAGATCTACATACTATGCCTCTGCCACATCGTCAACTTCTGCTCCTTGGCAATTACTCATTCCATTCTTTTTCGCAATCTCCTTACCTGCATTCATTAAAGCTTACTATGCAACTAGCCTTTCCTATGAAGGGTTTGCACCAGTCTGGATTGATGGAGCTTTTAGATTCGGGCTTTTCCTCGTTGCTATTTTCTGGACTTTAGATGCCGCTGATGATGGAAATTGGTTCCCTGACTTTTATGAAGGTGCCTTGAAAGCTATTCGAGTACCAATTGCTCAGACAGTTCTTGCCATGGTTGTCGGTGCTGGTTCCGTTGCGTTCTATCTTGCACCACCTTGTATTGCCATTGGTACCATTTCAATCGGTGATCTTTTACCCGCTGGAGCCCCTAAACAACAAGGTACACGGGTTATGATTCTTGGCTATGGCAATACTCATGGTGCCCGATACTTCCTTCTTGTTACCAATGTGCTTCTAGCAGTACTCATGGTTCAAAAGCCTGTAGGATTCGGTGCTCTTTCTCTCATGTCTCTCCAAATTCTTTCTCTAGTAGAATTCCTCGATCTCAACTCCTTGACCAATTCTCCTATTGGACCAATCATGCTCGCCGTCCTCGGCTCCTTCCACTTCTTCAAAACTGGTCACCAAGCTACTCTCTCTTCCATCCAATGGGAATCCGCTTTTATCCCTCTCCACACAATCCGTTACCCTTGGTCTCCATTACTCGTCGCTCTCAATTCATTCGGTCCTCAAATCCTCGCTGCAACTGCCGTCCCCCTCATCGTCTTCTGGAAACAACAACCAAAGAAGAAGGGACTCTTGAAAACACTCACCGCTGCTTTGGCATGGCATATTCTCTACTATGCAGTCATGGCATTGGCTACTACCATGTGGGCAGGTTGGTTGAGAAGACATCTTATGTTGTATCGCATCTTTAGCCCGAAATTCATGATGGCGGGTGCGGTGCTTGGAGTGGTGGATCTAATCACTTTGACGGTTGTGTTGGTGGGGATTAGGTGGAATGTTGCGGGTGTATTGAATGTTTTTGGTTGGCCTTAAGGGGAGGTTGGAATGGAGGGACGGGATTAGAAATTTCAATGTTGTGTAGAGATAGTGGGAAGAAGGAGATTTGTAGAGGGATGGATAGGTGGATGGATATGATAAATGGGTGTTTTTGAATAGCATAGCGTTGGTATGGTATGGTATTATGGTTGGGTGTAGGGTAAATGGAAAATCAACTACAGTTAGAATAATATGTTTGTTTATCGATTATCACTTGGGTCTTGAAATCAATGTGTATTGTGGGAAATTCGTAGGTGTGGAGTGTACTATGTAGTGAGGTGCGATGCAGTGTCTAGTGCAGTATAGGGGCATCTCAGATCTTGGTGATGGTTACTGGGCATCTATGTATATGAATATGAGTAGAGGTGATAAGTTTGGAGATGCTAATGGAATGATGTATATGGCTGGCTACATGGCTAGAGCTTGTGGGCTGTTATTTTGTGTGGATTGAGAAGTCTGCTTGCTGAGCTGTAATGCATGGTCAAACTAGGATTGAATGGTAAGAGGGTTTGAGATTGACCTCAGTGGAAGTGATGATGACAGAAATTCGAGCTTGAAGATGTGGATTGGAGGGGAATGAGTGGCTTGAGGTGAGTGGATCGAGGGTATGGGCGGGGAAGCGGAGGACTGCTTTCTATTTCTCTCCTCACTGCTCTCTATATTGCTTGTTACCGCATATTGACAATCACAATGAGTGATGAGATGAAGGCCAATATCAAAAACCGTACATGCCGAGGTAATATTCACTCCACCTTCGGTCTCATACCGCAATTGACCTTGAGGGATACTTGATAACAACGCTTTCCTTTATTCGGACAAATATTCACTTAACTTCCATATCGTCGCAACTTTTGCGCGGAATCTCTTCCGTGTGTAAATTAAAAAGTTGAGAAAGTTATCAGAGAGTCGAATTTTGGAAGAACATCAATTTTTGGGGAAAATCCCCGAAATTTTTATTTGGGTGTCAGGAAACGTTCAGGAATCCAGTTCTGTTTTCGGACTAAAGATCGGGCGTCAATTGCGAAAGTTAAAGGGTCCAACAGATGTGCAACATAAGTTTGGAGGTACGGCTACACGTGATTTACGACCAATTGAAATTTGATCCGAGTTGATACGGTGCGTTACGGTTTTGTCGCGAATAGCTAAGTGTATGGTATAGCTTTTACATTAATTTATTTTACTTCATAAACAACAATAATTTCCTTACATTGGATTGGACTTTTTGAGAGAGAATTAAAATTTAAGATCTATTCAAGATGTCGGATTTACCAAGAAGAAGACAACGACCCGATAGTACAAAAATGTGGGAGGAAAGCGAAAGTCGTGGTTCTGCTCGAGACCGAGATGAGATAAATGATCGAGGAGATCGACGCGATGATAGAAATCGCAATCATGATCGCAGTCGCAGAGATAGAAGCAGGTCGCCCCGCGATTCGAGAGATCATAGACGCAGTTCGTACAGAGATCGAGAGAGAGAACGAGACCGCGGTGGTAGGAGAGATGAATATCGAGATGGGCGAGGTAGTGACAGGAATAGGGATTATCGGGAAAGAAATAATGAGAGGTCGGATAAGAGAGATGGCCATCGGAGAGATGTGCCAGACAGCACTAGAGGTGAGCTTATGCCAAATGCGCTCTCGCAGACGGTGTTTGCATTGAGAGGTAGATCTAACATTGAACAAGATGATACTCGACAATCTCGAGGAATTGATGAGGATAGAAATGTGAGAAAAGGTATGTTTTCACTTGAGCCAGAGCAGGATGGAACATTTATACTTGCGATCAGAACGCTGTCTAACACGCATCAAGACAATGAGCGATCAGGAGAGAAATCAAATGAACGAGCAAGATCTACGAGTCCGCGGCGCGACGATGAGCGAGATTACAAAGAAGATAGAGGTAGCGAGAAGACACGAAACAGCGATTATATAGACGACGCTCCACAACCAGTAAGCTTCAGTATTGGGGCTAGTCATACAAATACAGCTACAGCTCAAGATCACGATCGGATGGATGTTGACGGCGGAAACAAGAAGGCGTCACGACATAAGAAGAAGATTGAGGAGGAGGAAGAGGAAGAAGAGGACGATGATATTGTGATTGAGGATGATGGAATGGCAGCCATGCAGGCAATGATGGGTTTTGGGGGATTCGCAACTACACAAAATAAACAGGTTGCAGGAAATGATGTTAGTGCTGTGAGGAAGGAAAAGAAGACACAGTATCGTCAATACATGAATCGGGTTGGAGGATTTAATAGACCTCTGAGTCCGAGTAGGGATTAAATGAGGAGCAAAGGAGTGTAAGAACAGGCCATGGCAAACAGGCCAGATGAGGGGTTACATATTGAGAGAGGGGAAGGCTGTATGAATTTGTAGATTTGTGGATTGAAGATTGGCAAATTGGTATAATACATGGCCACATGATATCCGGGGAGTTATCAACCTTGTTCATTGGCACTTTTTGAGCGTTTCCCCATACCTAGATAGTTAAGAGGATAAATACTCAGGAACACTTTCCCGATTACCGGAAACATAATTCATTTATCCGTAACTTTCGGCCCGCGTTTCTATCCGTGCTTTGAATATTTGGACCAATAATCATATTGAATCATGAAGCCTTCCCTGCAGCCTCGCGCCACAGGCTGATCGCAACGCAATCTATCCACAAATTCGCAACGGTGTTCTTTGGATATCAAGTCCTATGATTTTTCTCTTAAAACCCTTTTTCCTTTCTTCGTAATAAGTTAAGTATCCAGATTGAAAGTTCTGGATCTTAACTTTTTGTTTCTTCAATTGGGGAAAAATATGACGCCTGTAACATTGCGGCCAGTAACAGCTCTGGTAGCAGTACTTTCGCTGTTTGGCACTTCTGTCCAGGCGGGTGAGAAACAAGACGTGGGAATTGTGACGTCGGAAATCGCGAGAGAACAGAATAGTAGTTTACTATGGGGTGCTTATAAACCGAATTTGTATTTTGGGGTTCGTCCGAGGATCCCTAAAAGTTTTACCGGAGGCTTGATGTGGGCGAAGGTGGATAATTTCGTGGATGTGCAACATAGTAAGCTTTCTTTTTTTGTGAGATGTTTGGAGGATGGGAGTTTTGTTGTTGTTGCTGCAATGATGTGGAGGAAGATAGGGGAATCATAGCTAATTGTATAATTTATAGACTTTAGACATACTTGCGAGCAAGGTGATGGTATGAGAGGTTATGGATGGGAGGAATTCGATGCTCGCAATGGTGGAAAACAAACTATGTACGATGAGAGCAATGGTATTGATATCAGCACTTTCTTTGTCAAGTCCCCTGGGGGTAAACATGGCGGAAACTGGGCTACGAGAGTGAGGGGTAAAGTTAGGGATGGGTCGCCTGCAGATTTAAAGACAACGATGATTTTCTACGCTTCTCTTGAAGGATTGGGAAGTTTGACGGTTGCGAATGAGCAGGATGATTTGGGGTTCGAGGGAGAAGTCAATTTCAATGGTGATTCGGATGGGTTGGGCGAATATAAGATTACGGTTACTCCTGGTCGGGGTTATCATCCTGCTTCGGATCATCCGTCTTATAAGGAGAAGCCGTTGGATAGGACTTTTGTTCATTCTCTTACACTTGATGAGAAGTTACTTTGGGCTGCCAAACCTCATTTGTTCGGCAAGTTGAAGGAGCAAATCGATGAATATCTTGGAACTTATGGAGAAGATAATGCTCCTCCTCCATATCAGATTTATACCGTCTCACACGCACCAGATGAAGGAAACTTCCATTTGGTTCAGAAAGTCTTTGAGGGAGATTTTGAATTCGATATCATTTTCAACAGTGCCTCGGCGGAGAAGGGACTTTCTAGTCAAGAAATCTCTAGATTGATTGGCGAAAATAGTGTATCCTTCTACAACAGATTTATCTCTACGTTCGATCTGCAACCACCTTTTGATATTGAGAGTCTTCAAAGATTTTCAAGTAAGATGTTCTCAAACTTGATTGGTGGTCTTGGATATTTCCATGGAGATTCGGTGGTTGATCGTTCATATGCTGAGGAGTATGAAGAGAGTAACGAGGGTTTTTGGGAAGAAGCCGCAGCAGCAAGAGGACGAAGACAAGAAAAGCTTGAAGGTCCATCTGAACTTTTCACTACCGTTCCATCTCGACCATTCTTCCCTAGAGGATTCCTTTGGGATGAAGGATTCCACCTTCTTCCGATTGCCGACTGGGATATCGATCTTACTCTCGAGGTTGTTAAAAGCTGGTTCAATCTTATGGATGAAGATGGATGGATTGGTAGAGAACAAATTCTTGGTGCTGAAGCTCGCAGCAAGGTTCCTGTTGAATTCCAAACACAGTATCCTCATTATGCCAATCCACCCACGCTATTTTTCATCATCGATGCTTTTATTAGCAAGCTTGGTGCACTCAATGGTACTTCACCAGAAGCAAAGGAGCAACTCAGCCAGGAACCTTCAGTCTACTCGGCATATTTGAAGAACCCAGAAGCTGGTCTTCAATATCTCAATGAGCTCTATCCTAAACTCAAGAAGCACTACTACTGGTTCCGTAAAACTCAAGCCGGAGATTTGAAATCTTATGACCGTGATGCATTTAGTTCCAAGGAAGGTTATAGATGGAGAGGTCGAACACCACAACATATTCTTACTAGTGGTCTCGATGATTATCCTCGTCCTCAACCACCTCATCCAGGAGAGCTACATGTTGATTTGATGTCCTGGATGGGTATGATGACTAAATCTCTCAAGAATATTGCTAGTCTCCTCGGCATCGCAGATGATGTTGCCGAGTTAGCTACCATTGAAATAGCTATTCATCACAATATTGATGATTTACATTGGAGCGAAAAGGAAAAATGTTATTGCGATGCTACAATTGATGATTACGAAGAACATCAATTGGTTTGTCATAAGGGATATGTTTCTCTCTTCCCTTTCCTGACAGGTCTCGTTGATAAGGATAGTGATAAATTGGGTCACATTCTTAATTTGTTGGGTGATGAAGAGGAATTGTGGAGTGAACATGGTATTAGATCTTTGAGTAAGAAAGATTCGTTCTATGGAACAGATGAAAATTACTGGAGAGGTCCTATTTGGATGAATATGAATTTCTTGGCCGTTTCTCAATTACTTGTAAGTTCCCCCTTTCGGATCATTCTTTAGCCGAGAATGCTAATCCTTTCATAGAAATACGCAGAAATTCCTGGTCCCCACCAAGAAAAATCTAAAGACCTCTACACTAAACTTAGATTGAATCTTATCAAGACGGTCTATGATAGTTGGCAAGAAACAGGATTTGCCTGGGAACAATATAATCCTGAAACGGGAGTGGGACAGAGAACTCAACATTTTACTGGGTGGACGAGTTTGGTGGTTAAGATTATGGGGATGCCGGATTTGAGTGGGGGTGCTTTTGAGGCGGAGAAGGGGGGGAAGGTCAAGGATGAGTTGTGAGGGGTGGTGGGAGATGGAGGAGTAGGGGGAAAAGGGAAGTTTGTGAAATAGGAGAGTGGAGGAAATGAGAATGGAAATTAAAAGGAATTTGATATGATATGATATGATGATCTTTGGGATGGTTCATATGATGATGCAGATGCATACAAATGGCATGTATGTATGTATGTATGTATGTATATGTATGTATATAGTATAGTATAGGTAGGTAGTAAACCAAAGCAAAATTTTACTAGGTACCTAGAATGGAGATTGAATTTTGAGGATTTTGGTATCTATCGTTTTGAGTGTAGGAGCTTGGAAGAATGGGAGAATGGGATATCCAACTTGAAATCGAGCGTCTAATTGGATGGACATGATGTCTGTGAGTGTTTAGGTTGAGAGTTGAGAGTTGATTGGTATTGGTATTGGTGTTGGTATATTGATTTTGAGGGATTGAGGGGTTGGAGAGTTGAGGGTTGGAGGGTTTGATTTAAGATGGATGGAGATGGAGAGGAGATGGAGAGGAGATGGAGAGGAGAGGAATTGGGAAGGGAGAGGTTGAGGGGGAGAGTAGATGGTGGTATATGTTTTTATGGGTGTGTATAAGATAGTCAAGGAATTGCTTAAGAGCTCGTGGATCCCTTCACTTGATAGGTATGAAGCTTTGGGTATGTGGTTTGCACTTACTCATAAGTTGTATAAATATTTTATGTATCTATGTATGTATGTATTGTGTATTTGAGTCTGGAGAGGGAGATACTGGACTGGACTGCAGCATCTCACTGTGTGGTAGAACTTAGGGAAGGAAAATGAGGGGAATGGATATATATATTGGTTGGCAGGATTTATCGAAATAGCCGACAAGTAGTAAGATTTTAAGTATTAGCAAGTCGATCATTATAGTCTTTTATTGAAATCGTATTCTACGATACTAGCAAACTTATAGGACTTGATAGTATAATTGTAAATCTCTAATATGAATTTCTATACGGAATGACTAGAAAATTACCTCAGATGCCGCGTATTCTTTACTCACTATAGAGCGGGCTTTTTATGATATTATATACATATACGTCGATTGTATTCTCTTTGAACTTGAACTGTCGTATCAGTTGTCATATAATAATGAAAGTACAGATGGAAGGATCTCCGAAACACGTGGGCAACTGTAGAAAGTATAGTATGCGAAGATACGACCTTTGTAGCGACATCTAGGTAGCTTGTTGGTATTTACTGGTGATGTGTCAACTTGTGATTTCTCTAAAGATTGCTGTGACTCTGGGAGAGCAATACTGGCCTGTGTGCCAAGAAAAACAAGTGTTGTTGGCCATTTTCCTTATGAAATCGAGGTTTTAGAAACCTTTACCATTCAATAAATATTGATTCGTTGCATGATTATATTGACGGATGAAGCAGGAGGTATTTGCTGTAACAATTACAATTCAATCCATTGACCCCCAGGTCAGAGACACATATATATCAGAATGTATTGACTCCACTATTTGGCATTGATTCCAATAGCTCAATGCAACTGCCCATTCAGTAAGCTAATTTCAAACTTATATTGAGAGAAAAGCTACGAGCGCGGAGAGAAAGACTCTAAGTTTGCTTTACGGGATGAAGATTCTTACCCCCGCCTCCACTCAGATTGCGTGCATACGAAGTAATCTAAAGAGCCAAGTATATTGATTGCTGCGTCACGCAGTCAAGAAATACACTTTAGTACCAATAGGAGCCATGACACTTGCATCCGCACCACAACACCGGTACCGAGAATTTCCTAAAAGGGAAGGTGGCGTTCGGAAATCCCTTCGCGCAGTTTCAGTGGCCTGACCAATTTCGCTTGGAATTTTGATGTTGCTTTTGAAGAGAGGTGCGGATACAAGGGTTCTGTAGAAGCATGATTATGTATCTGTTACTTTGGAGTAGAGATATAAAGTGAAGTGTTCATCGTTTGGCGCATTTATCGTTCGCGAATTGGCTTGGTAGTTGTTCAAAATCTGTTCGTACAATTGACCATAGAGACATGACCACACGATACTCACAAAGAATGATTACCATAGCATTTCTGAAGATCTCAAGCCGAATCTTTATGTAATTGGAAAAGGTGTCGTTGAATAGCCTATTATCTATCCATGCTTGTTTTGTTGGAAGATTCTCGCTAATTCATGTATGGAACCATGACTATGGCGAACCACCCCAGTTGTAAGCACTGCTACTGTGCTCCGACTAGTAATGCGTGCTGACCGTTGAGTGTTGAATGCCAACTGTTTGATACCCTTTCCACGTGTCCAGTACAATGAAATGCATTTGCATTTAACAATGCAATGGTAGGTTACTTCGGTACGAGGATGAAGTCACAAGTCAGACAAATATTCTCGATAAGATTTATGGTGCTTTGAGGTAGACGGATAGATGCTCCATATTTCTGCCACATTAACAGTTCAGGAATTTGCAAAATTATCCTCTCTATTCAAGCATCATAATCAAAATCAAAATGCTAGTTGAACCGAGATCAGCCACTGATGGAGGGTTTGTTGCTTGGGTGCAATGTGCAAGTTCATTTTCTCTATTTTTCCTATCTTGGGGTCTCCTGAGTTCATTTGGTAACTCCTGAGCACTGCACTATTTAACAAATCTTTCCTGAAGCCTTTAGGTTCTTTTCAAGCATACTACAAGGCTGACTATCCTTCATGGACTCCGTCTCAGATCTCTTGGATTGGGTCCATTCAAGCATTTTTTTCTTTTCGGATTCTCCATAGTTGCTGGTCCAGTCTTCGACCGTGGATATTTGAGGTTTCTTGTTTGGATAGGATGCTTTTTGTGCGTGCTCGGCATGATGTTGACCAGTATCAGCTCTGAATATTGGCATTTTATACTAGCTCAAGGAGTCATGTTCGGCATAGGCAGTGGTTGTTTATTTATTCCCAGCATTGCTGTGCTTCCAGCTTATTTTGGCAAGAAACAAGCATTGGCGTTGGGAGTTGCAGCTTCTGATAGTGCTATAGGTACGTGTGAGAAATACAGTGGCCCTACATCCAATGTTGACACATACGATCTGCAGGAGGTGTTGCCTTTCCGATAATCTTCAACCAGTTGCAACCAAGAATTGGTTTTGGGTGATCAATCCGCGTCATTGGTTTTATCATTCTTTTGGCCGCTACAATTCCTGTACTCGGAATGCGTGTGCGGACTCCTCCGTCTACAGTCAGAAAGATATTTGATACAAAAGCCTTGAAAGAACCGCCGTTCTTGGTTACTAGTATCTTCTTTTTTTCTAATATTTATGGGTGTTTATATCCCGCCTTTCTATGTTCAATCATATGCTCTCGACACCAATATAGTGGGAGGCGACCTTGTTCCTTATCTTCTTCCTTTACTCAACGTCGGGTCTTTCTTTGGGCGCATTGTATGTTTCAACTTATCTATATCCTCACCGATGCCTACTTTCTAATGAAATTATAGATCCCAACCCACTTCGCCGACATCTATGGTCCATTTAATATCGACATAATTTGCGTTCTCCTAAGTGGAATCCTCGCTTTCACCTGGATAACTATTCACAGCACTGCTAGCCAGGGCTGGGCACCCGTACCCTACCCGGGGTATCTGGCCTCACAGGGTAGTATACCCTACCCCGTAAGCTTTTACAGAGTGTATACCTGTCAAATAACCCGGGTACCCGGGGTACCTACAAATAAATATCATATAATCATCCTATAATTATCATCTAAAAAGGAGGTTATTCCCAACTATATAATAAAATCAAAAACATCAGATTATACTATTCGAATTATACTATTGAAAATTTGCACTACCCCACCTAATATATTATTTTGTAAGTTTCTTTTTCTTCAAACAACCACATCAATTATGTCTTCCTACACCAGCAATAATAATACAATAAATCAAGATAATCTACCAGATAACTTACATCTACCACATAATAATACTAATAATACTGCTTCTAGATCTATCAATCGAAACATACCTCTCCCTTTAAACAATACTAATAACAAATACACTAGATAATCTACTAATAATATTCCTTAACATTTACAATTAGCTTTATGCTTATCAAATATACTACCTCTTGGAATTACAAAAGCCTTCTTATTCAAAGATCCAAACCCTCTCTTTTCTTATTATATTTTAGAAGATCTGAAACAAATATATCAAATATAAATCAAATGCATCCAAACAGATTGTATCTATATAAAGATTATACCAAAAGCTATCAATAATATTAATAACTTCAAGCTACATTATCATAAAAAGTATCTAAGTATTACAATATCTGAAAACGAAGAGAAAGCTCAAATAGCAACTCAAATTCAAGCTATAGAAAATCCCAAACCATTCTTTTCATCTTCAAAATTATCAACAGATCAATACTATTACCATTATCATTATCTTCTTTTACAACTTATTATCAAAAACAATCTTCTATTCAATATTATAAATCAAATACAATTTGATAATTTCATTAGGTTTATTATACCTACTATTAAAAATATATTGCATCATCAATTTATAAAGGATTTGAAAGAGGATTTCGAAAATATGAAAACAATTAAAATGAAAGAATTTCAAAAGTATATTAATAATAAAGAATGTTTTTCGTTAATTACAAATAAATAGTTTGGATATAATCGATTAAACTATATTACTATTATTATACATTATATTCTTTCAATTAGCAATATTCAACAATCGATTCTTAATATTGTTAAACTTACTAATCCCTCTCATACTAGCAAATATCTTACACAAAAGCTCCTCAATATTACAAATGATTTTTGTTGGTATCACCATAGGGATGGTAAAGCCAATGTTATAGTACTATATCTTCACACAATTGTAATATTGATTGATTGCTTAAGGAACTAAGAGCTAGAGCTAAGACTACGAAACCTATATGTTGTAGTGCCAAGATGCTAGCGCAAGCGCTAGCACGGTTATATATTCCCTATCCCGATATTGGCGACTCTCTAAAGTCATTGAATTATATCTTTCTAGCTAATCCCTTTCTATCCATATAATTATCCATCTATCTCCTATTCTATCTTCATTCTTTTTTATTATATATACCTCCCTTACTCGCATTCTAATCTTTATCAACTCACTCTATAACCTTAATCTTGATAATGTTGTTATTGATTAAGTCCTTGAATGCTTGATATAGTTTCGACTTAGTTATCACATCTACAAGGTTAAATTCTCTATTAATCCATTTGATCTCTACTATTTCTTGTTTCTTATAAGCCTCCCGAATAACTATTATATTAATCATTAATCTTTTCTCATTAATGATATTGAGTTTGGTGAAGCAATTGTAAAGGGATTTGAAATCGATATATATAATCAATAGGATTTTGTGCTCTAGAAAGATATTATCAATTATTCTCTTGATTGCTGCACTGATATCAAAACCTTGAACCATTCTATAGAGTTCTGATACTAGTATACTTCTTATAATTCTTTTATACTTAATAGATAACTAATGAATAATATTAGTTTTGTTGTATTTATTTATTAGAATAACAATATATCTAATCTGGAAGAACAAATCTTTATTGTTAGCAAAAGATATATTTATAAATACTACTAATTTGAGTAATTCTTTATTGAGTAATATAAACTGTAAGCCTCTTTTGGAGTTATCGATTTGTCATTGAATACATTTATTGAATGATTTTGTATCTTCATCCTTTGGATTAACAATTTGAGCTGTGTAAGATAAGTCGAAAGCTACTTCTAGTTGGTATATAATTGTTATATATATTCCTCGAGTATATTGTACAATGTATTAATTCTTTATTGTTACCGACTTTCTTAGCTTTCCGCGAGTTCTATATATATCAGATAGTTCTGATTTAATTAGTTGTAGGTTCTTGTATTGCTTTTCTTAATTAAAATAAATATTACTATTAATTTGCTAAATAATGATACTACTATTGAACTTGAGTGGTATATCAGATATAAGTTTTTCATAGTTTTTTGCTATAAAATTAGTATCTTTAAGATCTTTTTGTTTACAATTTGCAAACTTTTTATTAGCAATAATGAGGGTATCGTCTATCTAAAATCCAACAATTCCGAAAGCTGAGTTGTCCTTTGTTGTGTATAAGAGATATAGATTATAGGTTAATTGTATTATCTTCAGAGTTCCAATGTGATGCTTGTGATATATGCTAAACCAATAGTTTCCTGCCTTTAGAATATTATATAATAGTTGTACAACTTGAAGAATAAACCTGTCTAGGATCTCCATTTCTATTGGTGATTGTATGTAAAACTTTCGCACTAAATTTGATACAGATTGGATATATACTTGTGTGATATTGCGAATATATATAGTAATTTCGTTTTCAAGTAATATTGTTATTACTGACAATATAATATGCTGGCTGATATATTAAATTGTAGGTGATTGGGTTAAAATAGCACTTTTGCTTTAATTTTTTTATACTTATATAATCAATTGGGATTTCGGAAAGGCTTTGTTAATCCCTTTGTTTTTGATTTCATTAATAAACCGGGAGTTGAAGATTCTTATATTCGCAAGGATATTATCAATTTTAATAAATCGAAAAACTCTGTTTTCTATAAGACTATTAATCTTTTTTCGTTTAGATTCGACAAAGATTGTTATCAAAGTGGGTATATTTGTAGTTGTAATATATGATTTATAATATTGATTTTCAAGATTAGTTTTATTCGGGAGGTGAATTGTTAGATTTGGTATATCTTTAATAACTTTGTCAAATTTTGGCAAAGTTGTAATGCTTTCTGTAAGGAACATTCTTGATGCATTTGTATTAACATGTAGGTTACACATTAGTAATATAACGATTTGAAGAAGACCTTGATTTGTTGCTTGTTGTGGTTGTTTTTCTGGGTTTATTTATATCTTGTGTATCTGTAATGGTATTGTTTATAATAGTTGTACTTGTAATTGGGATTATTCTTGTAATTCTTTTTGTACTTGAGATAAATCTTTTTATGTATAAGGTTGCTTTTATATATAAGATTGATTCTGGGATTGATTAAGTTTCTTTTCCAAGTATACTTTAACTTGTGTAGTACAAAAGTCTGTTAGACTATTGGGCAAATTTATAGTATATATTTCATCTTTTATATCTAATAGATAATATAAACCTATTCATTCATCTAATCGATTGTTATCCTTTCTTCATACCCAAACCTTTGAATTGATAAGTAAATCATAAAGAGCTATTATAGCTGGTTCGTTTCGTTGATTTAATATATCCGAGATCTATCTTGTAACTCAAAGTTTATTGATTTCACTTATTGTTTTCTTGATTACTATTTGTTGTTGTAAGATAGTTAATACTAGTAGATCGAGTTCACTTATTCGAGGGTATATATCGAAAACTAGGAGTGTTGGAATCAATCCATTTAGTTCTACTATATTGTTTACAACTTTTATAGCTATTTATAGTATAATCTCTTTTAATACTAAATCCTTCAATTTATTAGCAATAATATTATAAGCTCGGTGAATGATTGTGTAATAATATTCTATTATATCAATTGACTAATACATTTCAATTGATACATTTTTGATTCTTGTCGATATTGAAACTATGTATTGAATGAATTCTTTGCTGACGAAGTTCTTTCCTGTATTATGAATAATGTAATCTGGTGGGCTGGTGTAGGTGTCCATCCAGTACATTCTAAGTTTATCAAAGGTATACTTGGCAATAACATTGTTTAGCTATTGTGTAGCTTGAAATCGTGTATCTTCATTAATAATATGTAGAATGAGTTTAGTATTAATATACATTACATCTACTATAATTGAGTGATTGAAATCAACATTATCTTATAAATTAAACTTAAATCTGCCAAATGATTTACTATACTTTTAATAATATTGATAAAACTTTGTGAGTTTATCAAGCTCTACTAGCAAAACATTATTATAGCCAGCTCGCTATAGAACTTGTAAAAGTCTATAAGCTGAGGGATAACCGAAACAACAATATAAGTATTATAACTCTGTATCAATAAGATAATATTCGTTATTATCAATTGTCTATTATATAAACTATTATATATTGATATGCTAAAGAAGCATTGCATACTTATTTCATCAAATACATAAGTATTTTGCTATAGATAAAACGACAGCGTCGATGATATTGTTATAGAATATAACAAGTTTATCTATATCTTCCAATAAAAATAGAAACGATATTTCTGCTTTCATAATATAAAATTCAACAACTCCTAATAGTAGCTGAAATATGATTGATCCAATAGACTCCGCTTTTCCAATACTGAATACTACTTTTGCAACACCTGCTCTGCTTGTATCGAGATCAACATCTTCAATAGTTGTCCTATATACCATATATTAGCTATAGCCTACAGTCAACCACTCAAATACACCTATATCAACAATAATACCTTGAAATTCCCTTGAATCGTATCTACTAATATAGGTTGTTCTTTTCCTATCAATTTCACCTATCAAAGCATACATAATAAACTTATTAATCAAACTAACTACAACTTTTTCATTATTAATAGGACTACAGATTATAAAGTTCATATACTAAAACTGCATTATAAATAATTCTTGCAATTCAAATTACTCGAAATAGATTACAATCTCATCATCAATATCAGTATTCTTATTATCTTTATAAACAGGACCTTTATAATCAATAAGGAACTGTTCAAAACCTTTGTCAAAATTATTGTTGTTGTTTTTGAACTATTCTTTATACTTACATCAAAATTTATCACATTCTTTTTTACTATACCAAATTAACCAACAATCCTTTTTCTTGCAAACGAAGCATTTCTTTATTGATCTTGTTTTGAATAAGTATTATCGATTGCTTTATTTGAAGCCTTTTTATTGTTTATAGCCTTTTTGATCGTTGTAATAGTTATCTCCCCGATTATTATTATAATATTTTCAATTGGTATAGAATGTAGTTGTATTGTAGAGGTAAATTTGCTCCTAAGTTATAATTGCTGATCGAAGCTTTTCGAGAAAACTAGGGATATCTGAAGCAGGTCGAAAATACGTTAATGAGTATACTTGCATTAATACATATGTATTAATAATCTTTTGATAAAATAACTCTTATATATATATGATTAAGGATAAACCTTTGTGAAAATGACGCAGCTGTGTGACTATAAGCTGTAAACATTGACTGATCGACTTTTCGCTGTTTTTGAGATCTCTTATTATACTTTGAAATATAATATTCTTTCATTTGCGCATAAGGTTCCACTTATACTCTGTACCCTCAAAAGTCGTCTCCATTATGTAGCAGATTCCCTTCATCGTAAATAATATATTGCTCAAGTTGGTATAATAAAAGTCGAAAGCAATATCTATAAATATAATAAGGAACACCTTTGATAGAAACTCTATTGAAAGATTAATTCGTTAATAGTTATTAAGGAAAATAGTGTATTTATAAGCAAAATTATTATCTTGCCCATTATATTTGTTTGATTTGTTATAAAGTTTTGTAAGGTTTTCTAATAATTAATCAATATTGATAATAGCAATCTTGAATAATTGCTATAGTATGATTTCAAGAATGCTGCTATTGTAATCTAGATTATTACCTTCACCTTTGTTTTCTCTTCGTCTTTCTTATAGAAGTCCTCCTTTTCGTCTACTACCTCCTCTATTAGAGCTCCTATTATCTGAAGGGTCTTTATATAGATATCCACTGCCACCTTTTGGTAATGGATCTTTACTAGTATTGAAGTGTTGAAATTCCTATAAGGGTGGTAGAGATAGTAGTAATCACTATTAAAATTAATCAAAGATATACTCATAACTACAAAAGAATTCAGATGAATTCTGTAAACCTAATTCTAATAAAGTTTGATATCAATTGTAATTAACACTCTTGCCTTTCTCATTAGTATAAATAGGATCTGCTGATTGTGGTATTATGGTAGGTAAAGGGGGTAGTCTATGAGGTGATCGAGTTGAGGGTGGTGCTGCTGCTGATATATCTGGTGAGGATAAATTTGGGTTCAATTTTGATGGGCCAAATTGGTTACTGAATTGTCTCATTGGATTGAAAGAATAATACATTTTGTGAAATAAACCTCTTAATATAGGTATTATAAGAGTTGAACCCTAAAGTATTAACAAAGTGCTAGTATCTTCAAATAGAATATTGATATATATATTGTTTTCTAGGTTAGATAATATATACAATCTTTCATCTGTGATTCGTTTTTGTATACTTTTTAATCGAAATTTAAAGTCTTTCTTTACAAGCACCTCTATAATCTTTGCCTTCGTCCATAGTCTGTATTTTGTTCGTACAATATCCATCAAAGTATTATAAACTAATCAGGTTATACAAATGATATATTTTGCAACAAACAGATCATATAAGCATAGCTTATATCTAAATTTATACAAAAGGCATATACTAGCGATTTGAAAATGTTCTAATATAAATTATTGAAAAGATTAAAAGAAGTCTGCCCACAATTCTTTATCGAAGAAAATAGATCTCTAATATTTGTATAGCTTGTACTTATAGAAATCTCTAATTTCCCTTACATTTACATTATTGATATTGAAAGGAGTTTCTTCCTATCTTTCAACTATATCTTGAAAGGTATTGGTCAAAATCTCTGATAGAACAATTAATTCAATTATAGATTTATTGTCGTTGTGCTCCTCCCTGTAGAAAGAGCGAGGGGATTCCTCGAAGGTTCCTACTATAATATCGAATAGCAGATAGATAATGTTTTGTATATATAGGTAGGTAGGTAATATCGAGTTCAGTAACTTTGCCCAAACTTGGCAAAGTTATAGTGTCTTTGTGTATTTGTAGTTTAGAGTGAATATAGATTGATGCTAGGCTTAAGCTGAATACTACCGATTCTTACTCTTCAATACACAATACTATAAAGAATAAGATATAGACTAAGATTAGTATAAAAGTTGTTGTCACAATGCCAACAGCTTTTAGTATAAGAATTATCACCACAATGCCAATAACTCTTATTCACACAAAGGCAAGTATCAAACCACATTGGATTGATACAAGAGTTTGTGCCTTTTCAGGGTTATATCAACCTTAATTACAACTATATAATACAGTTGATAATTAAGGTGTTAGACTTCTGATTTATGATATCACTAATTAGTATTGGTATTACTATAGAGATGATAAAGCCAATATTATAATATTATGTCTTCACACGATTATAATATTGATTGATTGCTTAAAGAACTAAGAGCTAGAGCTAAGACTATGAAACCTATATATTGTAGTGCCGAGGTGCTAGCGCAAGCGCTAGCACAGTCACATGTTCCCTATCCCGACAATTTTAGTATTACTAAAACAATAATCTCGATTATACACAATAATGTCAATTGCAACAATATTATATTTAATCATTTTAAAAGAATAATTCTTGCAAATCATACAATTCTCTCAAAAAAGAAGAAGATACAGCATTCCATCTACTTTAATAGAATTGATAAAGATGTTCAATATTCTGACCATATAAATAATATTATTATACAAACAGGCAAATTCTTTTTTACTATTATTTTTAATTAATATTAATAAGTTTATAGGTTTGAATACACTAAAATCCGAACCTTCCAAAACTTAATACATTTACGAATTCCAACCCAATCAAATCTATAATCCATATGCCAACAATATTCCCATGCATTCAGCATTGTTTAAATTATACAATATTGTTTTAGTATTTCAAAACAAAAGAAAATTCTACAATACACTCAAGTAACAATACAATATATATAAAATCAACTTTCGCCGTTTCCCTCTTAATATACCAATTCGTTAGAATTCTACCAATAATATACTTTTAAAAGCTTTACACCAACAAATACCTATTACAGCTGTATTAACTATACAAACTTAGAATAAATCTATCAAAGAGAATTTATTTCTTATTAATAATAATTAGCTAATATTAATTGAATTAAAGCAATTTTTTATATACTTTCATTTACCAACTACAAAAGCACAAATCAATACCTATCCTATACTTCAAAATATAATACCAACTTATATCCTTCTGATTTAACAAATACATAAAATGATAATTAACAATAATCATCCTACTCTTCAAACTACTATTAAAGCTACTCTCGAAATACTCAAAAAATATTACAAATCCAATATAAATATATATTATATATAAATAGCTTTAATCCTTAATCCTTATCACAAACTCGATTTAGTTGAATATTTATATAAAGCCAAGGGTGGAAATAAAGTATTAGCATATTTAAAAGCAGTTGTACACATTAAATCTGTGTTCTCGAAGTATAAAATATATACTAATCAAATTCGAATATTTGTGGAACAAGAAGCTCGAAATATATATATCAACAATAATAATAACAACAATTTTATTTCAATTGCTCTGGCTATCGATCTCGATTTCAATACTAATCTATATACGGATTTTGATCGATTTAAGCTATCTACAACTATTTATATATCAGCTCTTGAATCAGAATTAAATCGATATTTAAAAGTTTCTTGTATTACTCGAAATGAGCATACAACTAATGATATAGTTAAGTAGTAAATGAAGTTTCAATATAGCTTTCTAATTCTTTTTCAGATTTGAAAAGACTATTTGTCTATTCCAGTTACATCTGCTCCTTCAGAACGTATTTTTAGTGCTATTGAATTTGTCGCAGGTCAAGAGCATATAGGGGTAAATATATATATAATATATAAGAGGTGATTAGACTAATGATTAGTCTAATATTGGAAGCAGGCTC
>PQXN01000303.1:0-44248 GCA_004786275.1 Botryotinia convoluta
ATATATTACAATATATTATTATATTAACTATTATCAACTATAGTATTTCAAATCTTATATTGGATGGATTATATGCCTTATCATTGTTGGGGGTGAGTCAGGTGTATGATATTATTAGGTTGTAGAATGCTATGGTAGAACTATATAAGGTGCAGGAAATTGTACTAGCGCATACACTAGTGAACATTCACGTGCTCTCTAACAATTATAAATATTAGCGGAATATTAGGGCCGTCCATAGTATATTGCCTCTACTATTCCAAATACTGCTACCTACAGTATATATGCATGATATTATTATCTTCTACAACAATTTCAACATCCCCTTGCTTCCAATGCCTTACGGAAAGTTTGCTGGAAACTGAAAACATGGTCCGCGCCAATCATTGTGTAATGCTCGCCCTTTACATCATGAAATCTAGGTTTCGATCTGCTAAAGTCCGCCCATTTGCTTAAGGAATTTTTTCTCCAATCCTCTTTATTCGCTGCCACGGCCTGCAAAGGCTCTGCAACAAATATATCTATCATCGCAACTGTTCCCGAGGGGTCGTAGTTACTTGCCATGCTCTGCAGCCTGTATGAAAGGTCGACCCAATTTCCGAGCATCTCTTCATTGAGTGAAAGCTCAAGAAGACGATTTGAGTTTGCGACTTCGCTGATATATTGGATGGCTTGCTTTTTGGAATATTGTCGGAGCTGTGGTGCCATTATCTCGCAATCTTTGACATTGATGAGACTAAGGAAGTAGGCCAGATGCAGCAAGCATTCGGTCCAATCAAGTTGTCTCATTCTGGATTTGATATGTGGGGGCAGGTTGAAGGATCCGAGGAAGGAAATCTCATCACCGCTTGCTTCTAGCAGTTTCGCGGTTTCGAATGCGAGCATTGTGCCATACGAATAACCTGCGAGAAGATATGGGCCTTGCGGTTGCTTGCTCTTTATGGCTTCGAAATATGTGTTTACTGCTTCTTTAATATCTGTGAAAAATGTTTCCCCCTTTTCGAAGCCTCGAGCACGAAGAGCAAATACAGAACGATCTGGGAGATATTTTGCGAGATTGAGAAATACGAGAACTTCGCCAACCTGCGATATCACAAAGTCAGCATACCATTTCTGAGTAGCTTTTCAGGACCGTGATCGATTCATAAGCAGTAATATCTCGGTTGTAGAGTCAAGGGCTTATGTTGCATAAGACTCTTATCCACAAACGACCATACCACTTACTTCCAAATGCGTCTACGGCCAACTGTGCTAACAATCCTATTGGAAGCTCGTTGAGTTGATCATAATACAAATATCATACCATGATCTTCCCTCTAGGCTTTCATGCGTACGCACGATACTTCGAATCAGCAGGATTATGGGAAAGATGTCACTTACTCCTGGGTGAAAGAGCCATAGAGGGGCTTTTCGTGCATTATTTTGAAGTGCTATGATGGGTTCATAGTTTCGTGGTTTACCGAGATTCTCCAAAGCCGTGGCTAACTCTCGAACAGTCGAATTTTGCATCATTATGCGAACGGGAATCTCTGGGATGGAGAAGCGGCTTTGAAGTTTCTGTTTCAATCGGATTAAATGGATGGAGGTAATGCCAATCTCAAACACATGTGTATTGACGCCTAACTCTTGCGGGCGGAGATCTAGATCCTCGCAAAATACTTCTTGAATGATGCGTTCGCTCTGAGTACAAGGTTGTTGCATATGAGATAAGTTATATATTTCGATCTGCATCTTATCGAACTCCAGACATTTCTTATAGTCACCACGTTCAAACGCAGCTCTGATTTTGGCGCGAGAGAGTTTTCCAAGTGTCGTTTTCTGCAGCAAAGTATCGTTCAATGGCAGAACTGAAGGTCGAGAGCCAGTTTGCAACATTGTAACTTGAATAATGGCGTCCCGAGCTGCAATTCGAGCATCTACATCTTGAGGTCCAAAGGAGGGCAAGTACACAACTTCGATTTGCTCTGATTCCGCACCAAGTGGACGGAAGGAAAAGGATACCGTGTAACTCGGTGTCACACCCTCAATTTCAAACCTTCGTTTTCGCAAAGTCAGCTTCAATCTTTATCTAATTTAATGAGAGCTGAGCATATCATGATTGGCAGAGTAATATGAAACAGTACTTACTCTTCGATGGCAGCCTCTAGCTCGCTTGGGAGATGCTTAACACCATTGATGTTCATGGTATCGTTTGTCCTTCCTACCAGATGGAGCATTCCAGCTCGATCAATCGTGGCGTGATCTCCTGTTCTGAACCAGCCATCTGGAGTGAAGGAAGCTGTTGTGGCGGACTTATTGTTGAAATAGCACTTGAATACGATAGGTCCACGAACTTCAAGAAGGCCAAGTTCGTTGGCTGAGGCCTGGACACTTTCATCGCCAGCCTGAGGGACTGTAACTCGCATCTCTATTCCTGGTACGCAACGGCCAAGAGAACAGAACTGCTGCATATTCTGAACATCGTATCTTGGGCAATCGAGATTATAGATAGACCCAGCGCAGGTTTCTGTCATACCACTGTGGCATTATTAGCTTAGTGGTGTTCTTCCAGTGGTATTTGAGCCCAAGAGCAAGTTGATATCTAACTTACAAGGCTGCAGAGATCACATTTGGTGGTGCTCCGTATTTTCCTAGATAACGGGCGAGAACGTCACATGTCTCTACGACATTTGCCTCGCCACCGGAAACCAAAAAGCGGAGACAGCTTAAGTCTAGGTCGAGATTGGTGTCCATAATAGCTGTGTCTATCTGTTTCCTCAATTTTCCCAAGAAGAAATTCGGTGCAAATGTCCATCCCACACGATGCTTATGTATGAGCTCCAGGAAAAGCAGAGGGTTAGAAATGACATCTGGAGCCTGTACGTGAATTTGGTCTATACCAAGGTACATGGCTTCAAGGTGTATTTCGGTCAAGTTAGCGACATGGTCAAAGCCTATCCAGTTCAGGGCCGAGAATTCCTTGGGGATTCCCTTCCGAACTGAAGACTTTCCAGCCATTGAGGCAAAAATTTGGCCATGAGTCAAGCAGACGGCTTTTGCGTTTCCCGTGCTGCCAGAGGTAAGCATCAATAGAGCTAAGTCTTCTGGATGCTCTTCTCTTGCAACTCGACCAAGTTCGTCTATAGTATCCTTTTGTGAAGTGACTTGAGCGGAGGAGATGTCCTCGATAACGTATGGTCTCAGTACATCCTGATCCGAGAACTGATCTAGCAAGGAACTTCTGGTTATGCAAAGGGGAGCCTTCAAGAGATTGTATAAATGCGCAATATGTTTCAGACGCTGGGTTTCAACATTGCTGAATGGTGTTGATAGTGCAGGAATGCCTCCTGCAGCAATTACGGACCAAAACCATACGATGTTATCAAGGTGATCCGTAAAATGAAGTAGCACAATTGATCTTGGTCTGAAGTTGGGGATGTGTGAAAGGAGTCTTGCGTTGTGGATCACTTGGAACTCTAAATCTTTGTATAACGTCTTCACACTGTTTCTGCTCCCTAGTGGATAAGTGACGATGCCGTGCCCATCGTTTCTGCCTGCACAGAGTCTCAGAATGCTTATTATATTGGTCGGGGCCATCGCGTACTAATGCAGTGGTACTTAGGGTGGAGTCAATGCAAGTGGAGGATAATTCTTTTGAAAGAGGTTAATATATGTCGAGCTAGCTTGACAGCATCATAGGTTCTTATTACAAGAAGATCCTGTTGTACACTGGCAGCTACTATTCTATTCTGGACTAGGTGTCTGAAGACGCTTTCTTCATTCTTACGTTATATGGCATCTCTAAGCTATCCTGTGCCGCAGTAATACTTTCTGTAAATCTCTCAGCTGATATCTGCATGTCTTGTTTAAACGAGGAATCACAGAATCTTAAAGGCCAGTTCGCGGAGATACTAAAGGAATTGCAAGCTGTTGGGAATCATGATGTAACACAAAGGTTCAACCGGAGGATGTTTAAATCACCAGACATGTGAGTGTAGAATAAGATTATCTTAAAATTCCAAGTGTTAGCTAGGAAAGTTTTCGCAGGATTAAACGAAACGCCATGTAATGCTTCAAGCGCCGTAATGCTGCGTTTACTTCGCCGTTAAGGCACCTCCAATGCATGCTCACCTTATATCTAAAAAGGGTGCGTTCCGAGGCATTGGCGCTGATGATCGATAACGCGAGATTATACGAGGCAGCCAGTGAAATAATCACGTACGTCTTTTCAATTTATTGCTATTCTACCCCCTCCTTTCTTATTGGCTATTACAGAAGTTATTAACTGTCATTAAGATCTGACATGCCGTGTGTGAGGGGTTCCATGCTCCATGTTCCAATCTCCAAGGATATTTATTGAACCCTGCCATAGCAGTCGTGTCTTCTTCGATACTCAAACTTTCAGCTTTGTCTTTATCTGGATCTCAATACAACATAATATACCCCTTGGAAAATTCGTTATGACTAGCAACCCTGGGATGATTATTTTCTTGGCCTTTGAGACTATTGGCACGATTTACGTACTCCATACCCGGTGAAGGGCGTGGAAGACACCTACACGAGTATCTGTTCGATTCAATGTAACAGAATCCTATGGAGAAACCGAGGAGGTAGTTAGTCAATTTTGAATGAATAATCTTCATGGTCACATGCATATGACTGTCGCCTCTTTCGATTCTCCCTTGCACCGGCCATGTCGCCATTCAAAATCATACCATAGTACCCACGCAGGTATATCACAACAGAAACTTTGTGCTTGATATCAGAAAGACAGAAGTTATCGCAATGGCTCCACGTTTGGCCTTTATCGGCATGGGTTTGATGGGCCAGGTAAGTTTCAGCTTTGCAACCTCTATTTTTCTCCCATATTTACTGAAAGTTAAATGCATAGGGCATTACAAAGAATCTGGTCGAAAAGGGAGAATTTGAAAAACCTCTAATTCTCTACAATCGAACACGAAGCCGTGCCGAGGAGCAAAGCGCACGTATTGGACACTCAATAGTGTCAAGTTCTTTGTTTGAGGTCGTATCAAAAGCCGACATTATCTGGTCATGTATTCAAAACGAGGAGGCCGTGATAGAAATGTTCAAATCTCTCTCTAGTTTTGATATCCGTGGAAAATTGTTCGTAGAAAGCTCAACAATTCCGGCTGAGACCGCAGATAGTCTCTCGAAGCAAATCTTGGATGCTGGTGCCGAGTTTGTTTCTATGCCTGGTAAGTAATGTTCATAAATTGTAATTGAAGTGCTAATATAATATACGCAGTTTTTGGTGAGCCTAGTCTCGCATATGCTGGGAACCTAGTATGCGTTCCAGCAGGCGCTTCGGAGTCGGTTGCCCGTATAAAGCCTTACCTTGTGGGCGTGTCAGTTCAAAATATTCACATCCCCTCAGGATTTTTTCTGATGTTTATTAGGGTAGGAAAAGCAATTATCGATCTCAGCGGGGAAAGTCCCGGTAAAGCTGCTCTCTTAAAGATGATAGGAAATGTTCTAATCGTGTCGACAATGGAGACTGTGGCTGAAGTGAGCGTACTTGCTGAGAAAACTGGGATTGGTAGCTCCCACATCCAAGAGTTGATCTCGAACTATTATAAAGTCGGTCCCCCAATATACGCGAAGAAAATGGATGCAGGTGATTATTACAAACATGAGGTGAGAAGCCAGCAACTACTTGAGAAAATTTAGTCGTTGCTAATTTGACACGCAATAAAGCCAATGGTCGAGACTTCCAAAGCTCTCGATCTTAGTTCAAAAGTCCTTGAGCTGGCAGCGTCCGTTGAAGTGCCACTAAAAGGGTATGAGGTTGGAATCGCGCATATGGTTACTGCACAAGCCTATGCCGGTTCAAAAGCTGATATTCTCAGCATTTATGGAGCTGTCAGAATGGAGAGCAACTTAAAATTTCAGAACGGTGATGAAAAATAGCTGCAATGACTTACGGTGAATCTCGGATAGTAAGGTTTCTTATACGGATACTGCGCAGTAAATTTCTGGTGGGTAAAGTCATGTACTAGAGCAGAAAGACATCAAGTTACCAACAGCTATAGACCACAATGAATGATATATTTACAGGAAACAAGAAAAACAATTTCGCTACATAGAATAAGTTATTCATTTCTTCGCAGAAAAACCTAGGCTCTTCGATTTCCTAAGCCTGAACAACTTTCATCACACTCTCATAGACAGGAGCATTATAAACCCAAGTTTCAATTCTCTTAAGTCCCACTGTAGCGAGAAGATCATCCCACTGCGACTGTGTTCTTTCCTGAGACGCATGTGCACACATCATTTCGAGATCAATCGTAGTCACATTCATAGAAACCCCTGTATCTGGAAGAATCATTTCATCAATGAGAATGACCGAGTTTTCACCCATACCTGCTTTCGTATTCCGAAGAATCTCGCGGCACTTATCATCTGGCCAATCATGAAGAACATGAGCCAAATAGTAATACTTTGCATCTAAAATACATAGGTTAGATGCTGTTACAAACATTTTTGCTCGATGGTTTACATACCTTTAATAGGCTGTGGTTCGAAGAAATTATAAACCATGGGCTCGACTCCTGGCGTTGAAAGAGCGGCTTTTATGTTCTCCGGCAGATCTTGAAGAATGATTCTACCAGGGATATTAGGAAACATTGTCTTGAAGTGTACGCAGTTATGGCCGATATTTCCACCTATATCAACAAGTAACGGAGCCTTCGGATCAAGCTCTTTTGTCTCGGATTCGATTGGATAAACTGACATCCACATCTCCTGTACACTTTGACGACGACCAGCCATATACTCTTGATAATATCCAAGGTTTTTGGGATTCTGGCCGAACCATTCGAAAGCTGACCCGGGAAAATTAAATGCATCTTGAAAGACTGTATGAAAAGAGTCTTTTGGGTTTTGATAATTCGTTTTCTTCAGGAACTCTGGTAGCATTTGATACATTGGTCCTGAAGTCTCAAAGCTGATATTTGATCAGCCTTCTGCCCGGAAACAATATTTGAAGGAATTTTCTGGCATACCCGTGGCAAACACCGGCTTGGCTTCCTTCAACCACCAAATTCTTGGTTACATTTGTGGCAGAGAAAACATCTTTACCAGTTTCTTCGATTACAGCGACTGAAGCTAAAAATCGCATCAATCTCCCTAAAGATTTATGATTGCGTTAATAATATGGAAAGATTCAAGGTCGACTTCGACTGACCAATGAGTTGGCCATCACCACCAGTGGTTTTGACAATTTCATCAAGACTGAGTGGAGCTTTGCGAGCCTCCAGTATGTCGAATAGTTTGAGATCGATACCGACGCGAATCACTGCAGCTTCCTCATGCTAAAACGCTTCAAGTTAGAATTCGGATTAAAGCCAGGCAATAGAACTTACCAAGTGGCTTATTCTTTTCACAGTATCATCCACACTCTCTAGCGAATGTGCCAAAGTATGGAGATCACGGATTAAGGATGACTTCGCCGTGCAATCAAGTGTATTGGCGATTTGTCTGATTTGGCCAAAGATAGCTTCCATTTTAATTTGACGGTTTAAGCGATTTGAAGTGGAAAGACAACGTAGATAGATCGTGATACAGTTAATTATTACACTCAACAAGCAGAAGAAGAGTGAACAGGCAAAAATTTGATGATACTCATAAAAGGGGGCTATTGTAGTCTCCGATACGCACTATAATGTTCTAAGCCCTAAAGATAAGTTTCTTAGGGAACTTTGACGCTTGCCCTCTTCAAGTTCATTCCTTATCTTGTGTGCATGCTGGCTGGACGGACGCCAGCACCATATATAGCCCTAGGTAGCACTGGCACGTAAAAAGAAATTTGGCGAACTGGTATTAGCGCGCCTGAATTCTTTTCAATAATGGCTTTCTTTCGCCCAATCCATTTTCCAAATTCATGGAGAAAGATTACGTTGTCCCCGTAACCTATTAGGGTAATATTAAGATCAAATTTGTTGAATCAGAACAGCTTGTTGCTTGATTTCAACATACAAAGTACATATAATCTTAACAAGGAGAGAAATCAGACGAAAGACGTGGAGCCTCGGAGCACAATCGGGATCGGGAGAATTAACCAGCTGGCTTACTATTTATTACCTTAGCAAGTTCCCACCCCCGGCACTTGAACAGGGTCTTGATTTCGACATACAATCCCTGCCAGTAAGCTTACAACTGGGGTTGGAAAATCAAGCGGGGGATCTTAATCTCCACCACCGGCACTTGAACAGGAGGTCTATGTCGCAGCTTCTAGCTATAAGGCGCTAGGGTTGTCGTTTTAAAACTTTATAAAAATGATGCTCTCTTTTTGAAGGGGCATTTTCAAAAATATATAGAAAATAAGGGCCATAAATAGAAGTCCAAAATCATTTGGAGAAACAGCCTTAGTTCATGTAATAATGAGGCATAAAATTATTTCTCAAAAGCCACCCCGAAATCATACCATACTGCTTCACCGATTGCCTTATTTGGAGAATGGCTAAAGACTAGAAACGAATCGTTTTGCTTATCCACCCTCCTCAAATGCCGTCCGGGTAGATATCAAATCTGCAAGTAATACGGAGTAGAGCGGCGTGTAGTTATGGTCGGCTATGTTATCCTTTTATCCTTTTAAGCCATGCCTATTTAGGTAAGGGCTTATACCTTATTACTACCACAATGACATTACCACGACCACCACTATAATGACCTAGACAGCAAGGCTGATCAGGGTACATGAGTTTATTAATCATTGGTACACTGAGGTGGTATTAATTTCAATCTGAAATTTTGCTTCTAAAATAGCCTTACCAATCGAAAAGAAAAGTGCATAGGTGTAGTTTGGAGTAAAAGTCAACATGGCCAACCGTACAACCTGTGTAACCGCACATACGGCAATGCCATGCCTTCAACACTTCTTCTTTCTCTCTTAACACCTTTTTTTTCACGGTGTATTTATTCTGTGCTCTAGCAACAAAAGCTACGAAGGAGGATACCATGGAGACCACTGCGACAAAATCCTCATCTCCAGAAGATAACGAGAAGACAGTTGAACGAAACCCTGGCTCCAGCGATTCCAAGATCGACGGCTCTAGACTGAGGTTAGAGACTAAACCAGTTGATGAGGTTGAATACCAGGTGGAATACGTATCCGGAGTGAAGTTAGCAATTATTATTGCAAGCGTCGCATTTTCCTGTTTTCTCGTTCTGGTAGATAATATGATCGTTAGTACGGTATGCTGTTCTCTATTTTCCATTCTCCAGATTGTGTCTAATCTCTTGAAACCTAGGCTATTCCGCGAATAACTAATCAGTTCAAATCTCTCAGAGATGTTGGCTGGTACGCCAGTGCATATCAGTTTGGAAGGTATGCTATCTTTTTTCACTATCCAAGATGAGGCAGAAGAATCAAGAGCTGAAACTCTTCCAGTGCAGCTCCACAGCCTTTGACAGGAAAAATTTACACCCATTTCAAGACGAAGGTATTGTTGTCGAGAAAAAGCGCACCTTCCTTTGCTGACAAGATAACTAGTGGGTCTTCCTGACCTTCTTCGCAATCTTCGAGCTAGGATCGCTTTTATGTGGTGTGGCCGATTCTTCTGCTATGCTGATATGCGGCAGAGCCGTCGCTGGTTTGGGCGCTGCCGGCATTCTAAGTGGTGCTCTTACTATAATTTCTAGTTGCGCAGCGCCAGAGAAACGTGCAAGTATGTAATGAACATCTCCTGCGGAAACACTCATATGGTTGCTTGGAACTCAAGGTTGCTGACTTTACTCCATAGATCTAATTGGGATAACTCTAGGCCGTGAGTGCTCTTTAGCCAATATAAAATGCAAGCTAACGTTGATTGCCAGTTAACCAGCTCGGACTCGTCGTAGGACCGTTACTCGGTGGCGTATTCACGACGTTCACTACGTGGCGCTGGTGTAAGTGACGTGTTCCATAATCCCTCTGTCGATTCTAACAAGCAGCCTAGGCTTTTACATCAACCTGCCCCTCGGAGCTGTCTCAGCGATTGCCATTATCCTACTTCGCATTCCCGAACAAACGCGCAAAGCGCCGATTCGAACTATTCTTCCTAAGCTACATCACCATCTCGACTTGCTCGGATTTTGTCTTTTTGCACCAGCCATAGTGATGCTTCTTCTCGCACTTCAATTTGGAGGGAATCAGTTTGCATGGAACTCTTCACAAGTTATCGGGCTATTCTGCGGCTTTGCAGTAACTATCGTTGTTTGGTGTTGGTGGAATAGTCGGCTTGGTGACAAAGCCATGCTCCCGATTTCTTTGGTTACCAAACGGGTTGTCGCGATGGCTGTTTTATACCAGGCCTTCATGATGGCCTGTCTTTACGGAGCGATCTATTTTCTTCCCATATATTTCCAGGCTATTCTAAATACAAATGCCATGCTCAGCGGTGTGTACTTGCTGCCAACAATTCTTCCGCAGCTATTTATGGCCGGACTGTCGGGTCCAATGAGTAAGTTGGCGAAAGAATCATCGCTAATCCGATATCTTCATTATGACTGACATTTATACTAGTAATGAAAGTGGGATATTTGATCCCCTTCGCGATTTTCTCGACGGTTCTCATGTCCATTGGAGCTGGCTTGTATTCGACACTAGGTCCTAATAGTTCAAGTGGAAAATGGGCTGGATTCCAGGTCCTTTCTGGAATCGGCTCAGGTGCTGGTCTTCAAGTGGTTCGTCGTCATGTCTCTAAGCAAACTTTGAAGTTACTGATATACTATATAGACTATCATTGCGATACAAGCAGCAACAACCGGAGAAGAGCTTTCATCTGCGATGGCATTCCTTATCTTTGGACAAACATTAGGTCCTGCTATCGTCCTGGTTATATGCAACGTAATCTTTGATAGCGCTCTTGAATCACAACTTCCCAAGCATGCACCACACATCAACGCTACTGCCATTATTGACGCTGGAGCTACAGGATTCCGTGCCTTCATTGATGAAGCTGACCTTCCCGGCGTTTTATTGGCATACTCTAATAGTATAGATCGCGCTTTCTACTTAGTGGCTGCTATGGGCGTAATGTGTGGGTTCGTTCTTTGGGGATTGGGTTGGCAAAATGTGAGCATGAAAGCGACGGATGAACAGGATGGACAGGATGAACAAGTGAAATCCAGCACGGAGAATGGAATCGCAAAGGCGTAGGGTTGAAAGAAGAGAGAAATTTTCTATTTATCTGGACGCAAATCACGAGGAAGTTTTACTGTGCATCTATTAGGCTGAGATTCAGAAAAGAATGGCATAGCATAGCATAGATTGATTCCCATCCATTAATAATAAAAAAGCATATCGTATTTCCTTACCGACCCAACGCCTTTTTTAATCATGATAGAACAGTCCACAGGCCAAGTTTCCACCCTGGCTGGCCAATTCTTCCCGCCTGTTCTTGTAGCCGGAAGCACCATTGTTACATATTTCTGTTACTACCAAAAAGAGAAGGATTCTTTTCGATCCCGAGACTTACGAGGCTGGATGAATACCAAGCCTTTTGGATTCAATATAATCTCTATGCAATGTTGAAGATCAATCTTCTATAGGCTCACTCGGTAAGAAGTGATTGTCCTAGAAAAAGATGACTCGGGGCGAAAATTTTGCTGACTACCCTCTTTAATGTTTGAATCCATTGAGTTTGAATGGATCCTCCATCTTATCCGGTTTCACGTACAATATAATGACAAGCGGTATAATCTTTTTTTTTTTAGGTTTAATAGCTTTAGCTTTCATTATTGCCACACAAACACACACCACACGGATTTATAGCCGGATAGTCCTTATCCGAGTGTGAATGTGAGCCAACGAAGGAGGTATATGAAAACACGCCACAGCAAAAGCCGATGTACCTTCTCTTCTTGTTAGAGTACTCCATGTTCTTTTATAAGTGGAAATTTTCGAGACTCCAAGGCTCGAAGTGAAAGAAATGATAGCAAAGTCCCCGCAAATGCACGCATGTTAACACTCAGCTATGCTAGACTGCTTATTTAACATTGCCTCTTTCTTACAGAGTAATTACAGATCCCAGAACTCGCTACTCATCTCCTCCTCCGAATGGCAATAGCAATTATGTCTTGGACAATGGGTACTCAATTACTTCTATTAGTTTTGTTCATTACAGTCATCATACTCGCACAGCGCCTTTTTCAGACATTCTTTCGAAACAAGGACGAAGCTCATGTATGGATAAAAGTTGAGCCCATTGGTGTCTCATCCGGCGGCATTTTCTCATGGACTCGTGCTGTAATCGGATCTGTATTCTCCTATCAACAGGATACGCAAGATGGGTACGACAAGTTTTGCAAAGCTCAAAATCGGCCATTCATTCTCCCTACTATGTGGACAGGAGGCTCCGTAGTCGTGCTTCCACCATCGTTGCTATACCTAACCCAGAAGGTTTATCCTTCGATGGCTCGCCATCAAGCCAAAATGGATCACCTCCAGCTACCTTACATGATTTCCGACCGCGATGTGATAGACAATCTCATCCAATTTGATATTGCTCGCAAGAAGCTTAGACAAGCAGAAGTGGTCAGCTCCCTCGCAGCCATAACAGAGGAAGAGATTGATGTAGCATTCCGCAAATCTTGGGGAACCTCTGAAACGTGGACGAGCATAAATGCCTGGGACAATTGCACACGAGTTATCGCACAGGCCGGCTTCCGCATTCTCATCGGATTACCTCTTTGCCGTGATGAATCCTTGCTCGAATACGCAAGGATGTATGCAAATTATCTTTTTAAAGGAACCTCTATCATCAACTGTCTGCCCCCCTTTTCCAGGCCAGTGCTAGCGCGAATCATATCGTGGCCATCTAAGTACTATCAGGCACATTGCCGAAGAATACTTAGGCCGTTGATCGAGCAGAGGATTCGTGAATTGAAAGATCACAAGGCAGGGTCTGAGAAACCGGTATATACCTAACTTTAAAGTATTATGTATCGTTACTGACGGGTAGCCTTAGGATGATTTTCTCCAATGGTTAATTGAACATTGCAGAAAATTAGACCCAAAAGAAATGGAACCCGACAAGATTTCTGACCGAGTTCTCGTCTTGTGCATTGCCTTTATCTTTGCAATGGGTTACATTTTCTGTAGTTCTGTGCTTGATCTATACAAGAGCTCCGAGAAGACCTCATTTGTCGCCGGGTTAGTTGCTGAATGCAAACGTGTATCCGCAGAATATGGAGGCTTATCGACGAAACAAGCGGTTGACAGTCTTTATCGTGTCGATTCAGCGTTACGCGAGTCCATGCGTATTTCTGACGTTGGGGCCACCAGCATTCCAATAGATGTCGTCTCAGGCAAAGTCGACCTCGGTAACGGAATTCAGATCCCTCCAGGCATGCGAATGGTTTTTGCTACACAGCCAATGCACCTCGATCCCGAATCCTACCTGGATCCTCTACGCTACGATGCTTTCCGCTTCTCGCGAAAGTATGAGGATACAGAGAAATCCGAGCAAGAGCTTGGCGAGCGAGAACTTTGCACCACTATTACCGAATCCTTCCTGCCCTTTGGGTATGGGAAATTTCAATGCCCTGGACGCTGGTTCGCAACCCAGACAATCAAGCAAGCGCTTGCTTATGTTGTCATGAACTATGATATTGAATTTGATAGCAGGCAGTATAAGAGGCAAGCTTTGTTGAACATGATGCTACCGCCTGAATATGTGCAAATGAGTGTTCGTCGTCAAAGGGTATGAGTTTGGCGTAAGAGCTTTAAAAAAGTTTTATCAGGTGATAGTTATAAATTTCCGTAGGAAGTAACTTGAACAGTAATGATTTGTTTTCTTTTCATTCAACAGCGCGCATTCTATCTACATTCTATTAGATTGCACACTCTGCTTGTAGCTTCGAGGTTCTCTCACTTCTAGGATCCAGATTGAATCCAACATACGATTCAAAGCATTACTGTAACACTATGATTTGAGACCAGCAAATTCGACTGGTTTCACTGCTTCGTGCGGTCAATAAAATTGGGAAATTCTCGGCTCCGAACCTTATATTTAGACATGATGCATATTTATCAAATGGGCAACCCGAACTGGGCGCTGCAAGACGTTGGGTGGGTGTCCATCTGACTTAAGTCTCTTTCACCGTAACATTTGGAAGCTTGGGATTATTGAATGCGACTTGGGGTCGTAATATTCCTTGCAAAATTTAACCCTGAATAATCTTCAAATTTGCCGACATGCATAACGCAACAAAAACAGCAATATGTTCCGGGGTGTAACTTAGATCATACACGGGTTAAATAGAATTTTCAAATTGTAGGTTGTAGTTTTACCGTGACATTAACCTACCTAGGTAGTTAACACAACCCCTCCGCGTCTGACAAGATCCTGTCTACTAGGGGTGGGGCTCCTGACAAGCCTCGAGCAGCATCGACGCCCACAAATATTACTGCGCAGCAAATATATGCAGCAGATATGGTTGGCTACTCTGTTGAAGACCTCGTAAGCCCATGTGAATCTTTTGAGCCTTCCACCCCGCAACCACACTACCTAATCTTCTGCCTTTATCTCTATAATCTAGGTTCTCTTCAACAATCATCAGAACCAGATTATCTTAATTAGTACTGGCCCCTTCTTCCAAACCAAATCTAAACCTGGAATTCTTGACTCCGTCAAATCCGAGTATCTCTACTGATTTCGCTATCAAGTTTCCTATCTTTCACGATGGATATGGAAGGGAAAAATGCGCTGCTGGGCACACCAGTGGCATTCACCATTTTGGCCGTCATTACTGTTGTCATTCGCTTTTGGATGCGCATTAAACACGATGCTAGGTTAGGTTGGGACGATTGGCTTATGCTTGTAGCTATGGTAAGTGACTGCAAATACTTTCCAAAGGAAACCAGAACAGCATTCATCATTCTTTCTTATAGCTGGACCAGATCGCTGCCCGAGTTTTAACGACGATCTCGATAGCTTATCAATTCCGCAACCCCCCTAGCCTCCAAGACCAGGTTAATGCGTTGAAATATAATTACATCGCTGGTCCACCTCAATTGACAGTCTCTGTGATCGCAAGACTGTCAGTCACTGTCTTGCTGATTCGGTTATTCGGTGTGCATCGTTGGTTGAAGAGATATTTGATCGTCTTGATGACGATTTTGAGTCTGCTTACAACCGCTGTGATAATTATCTCTTTCGCCCAAATAACACCAGTCCAAGCTATTTGGAACCCGATGATACCTGTGAGAAAGCAATGGAACAAAGATGTTTGGCTGTATTTTGCTGTCTTCAATCAAAGTGAGTAGTACCCGGTTTCTGCCAGTGCGTGGATATAACAGAACGTTTGCTAATTATCATGGAAGCTACTTCCACAATTTCTGATATAACTTTTGTCTTGTTCCCGGCTTTTATTATTTGGAATTTGTATGTGTTCTCTAAGACTCCCTATCCTTCTGCTTTCACGATCTTTTCTTAAATCTTTACTTAACTTTTTTTCAATCCTAGAAATATGCCACGACGTCAAAAGTTCGGTCTCATCTTCCTCTTGGCACTATCACTATTCGTCATGATCATGTCAATCTTGAAAACTGTTTGGGTAGTCGATTCGTACCACGGCAGCAAGACTCTTGAGCATTACAACCAAACCGCCATTCTCACACTCGGTCTCTTGGAGGGAGACATGGTCATCATCATGGGGTGCATCCCAACATTCGGCCGATCCCTCATAAACGCCAACTTTTCTTTGCTAGGTCCGACCATTTTAAGTTATCTCGGCAAACTCAGATCCACGAGAGATGCCTCCACAGGTAAAGACAAGACCGATAAATCATACCCCACTTCTTCTAACCCATACGAGAATTTGGAGTTGAGCTCAAGGAGGCTACCTTTGAATTCAGATTATAGTATTGGAAACAAGAATTCGGCGGAGACACGCACGAAGGCTATAAATCAAGATAGATTGGTGACGGAATATGAAGCTTAGGCATCTTAGAGGATGCGAGCTTTCCTTCGCTTGGAATGGAAAGACGACGTAGCATGAATTGATTTTTCGAATTCTTGTCTCACTAACTAGCTAAGAAATTCAGAGATTGTATATACCGCAGACCTTTGTGGTACAATTCACTAGCATGCAAAGTGAAGCCTTTTTATGAAGTGCTAATAGTTGTTTAATATGTGTTTGAGCGTCACTTGACTAAGGGGCCTTCGGCTCAGGAATCACTGGTCAAGACATATATATACAGCACGAACTTCCACAATATATAGGAGCTTCAGGCTCAACTTGACTTGAACCGTCAATCATTTCTATCAGATACTTCGGATCTCAACCTAGCGAACCATAGTTCGACAGAACTTTTGACTGCTTTTCGAAAAGCATTGTGTACCGACACTAGTTCTGAGAAAAAGAGCAAGAGACTCAGAATAGGAAGAAAGAAGCAGCCTACTTTCACACAGAGAAACCAGCCAGTCTTAGCCAATCTCAATGCATTCTAAGCTCAATACAGCATTGAAAAGCCATTTTATAGGTATTGTAACCCTTTTTAGCCCCCAAGAAAGGCTCGAAAACACATTGGAGAATGGCACAGCTCGATTACAGTAGTATCTTGATACATGTGGTTGTAGTAGCCATCAGTTTTAATATTGTAGCAAGCCACTGAGGAGAAAATCTCGCCACCTTCCATTTTCTTATTCCTTGTAAGCTTAAAAGGCCCGATATTAGAAAAGAGTAAGCCTAAGCCAAGCTTCTGGAAGGGAGAAAATACGGCAAATTTAACAACCGAAAACTGAGCTGCACAACGATGAGTTTCCCCCACAGAAAACCCTTTCGTAAGCATCCTTTTCATGCATAGAAACTAGTAATAAACGGCCAAATCCCGAAAGCATGCGAGTGATTGACATGATGCGGATTTTTAGGCCTTTGGAGGCTGTTCCAACTGGCATTCCGCTATCCTTGCAACTATTGAAATGAATCCTCTCCTACATTAATACAGTAGATAAATGCAATGCTGAAGTTTCAATTGACTCGGCTCTCTAAACTTGCTTCTGAAGTTCAATTTTCTTGAACGCCAAATTTATCCATCTCAGCTAAACTCAACAGTCATCTCGACTTTTGCTTGATATCCATTGGCAATGCCGCAAGAAATTGACGCCGATGCATACACTAGGCCTTTCAGTTTAACGAAGACAGTGCGTCGTGACCCTTATCCAGCTATCCTTCCATCTAATCCATCCAACTCTCAGGAAGGCAAAATTATTGTAAGACCCTCTTGCGGTATTATTTTGTTTTTTTCTTGGATCAGATTAGAGGATTTCAAAATGGAGCGCTTATTTTCATTTCTGACGTATGATGAATGCCGCTGACCTCACTTTAGCTCATCACAGGTGGAGGCACTGGAATTGGATCTGTAACCGCACAAGTCTGGGCTCGTGCTTCTGCCGCCGGCATTATCATTACCGGACGTCGAGTTGAAAAGCTAGAAGAGACAGCTTCAAAGATCAAAGAAATCAACGCAGAGACCAAAGTATTGGTTGTAAAGACTGATGTTAGCATTGATAACGATGTGAAAAATGCATTTCACCAGACAAAAGAAGCTTTTGGAAGAGTTCCCGATCTTATCTTGCTCTGCTCTGCGATGTTAGAGCCTCCAAAGTTAGTCCACGAGACTCCAGCTGATGAATGGTGGAGCTATATGGTATGCTTACTTCTTCCTGTTGACTACATGAAGACAAGAAGGAGAAAAGCTTACAAACCTGATAGGCCATTAACTCCAAGGGCGTATACTCAAGCATTTACCATTATATCAATTCTCAAGCTGATCCAGCCAACCCTACCGGAACAGTGGTGGTCATGGGTAGTGCTTCCACCGCTATTCTAGATGTCCAGCATCCCGCCAATGGAGTAGGAAAATTGGCAGCACAGCGACTTGTCGAGTTTGTGGATGCGTCTTATCCGACTCTTCGTATTTTCTCTTTACTGCCTGGGCTCGTCAACACCCCTAGTCAACAGGAGCAAAACCTTCCTTATGCACGCGATGATCCCGAGATGACCGGAATGTTGACTTTGTATTTGAGTCAACCGAAAGCAGATTATTTGAGAGGTAGTACCATGTCAGTCAATTGGGATGTCGAGGAATTAGAACAGTTTCAAAATGAAATCAAAGAGAAGAATATATTGAAGTTGAGTTGGCTACCTATTTTGCCAATCGGTGGTGGAAAGGGACTTTCGATGTGAGATATATCCGAGTTACCGGGATGCCGTCATATTTTTTGACTGGAACACTGGAGTACTGGAGCACTGCCAGTGTAACATAAGATATTCACGCATTTCTAAATGTTGTAGTGGATGAACACTCACCTTGAGAGGTTGAAGACAGTAGAGTCACTTAAATCTTCTGATGTGAAAAACTTCCTACTCCATTCTTCAATATATACCCAGATCCAATCTACAGTATAGCCTAGAAGATTAAGCTTTCTGCTCACAAGTCCTTGATTTGCCACGAGTCACTTAAGCGAATAATCATCAACTTGTGGGCTATCTAGACAGCACGTATCCACACAACTTTCCTGTATCGAACGCTTCATGATATCGGACTAGGTATATATAACCCTACAACCTCAAGTTATGCACAGCAAAGCAGCAACAGGTGATTTACGAGATATCCTAAAATGCTCATCTCCACGTTCCCGAGCCTGTGCCTAAAACCCCCTCGCAAGATCGCGCAAAATCGGAGAAACTCGAATAAGTGAAGTGTTAATATTCGTTACAGATTTTCATTGCTATTGATTGCTGTCGGTGATTCGAAGTGATTACTGTTGTCATTTTTAGTAACTTCTTTCTGGAACGACGATCTAATAAGATCTAACTATGTGGGGGCAGCGTGATATGGAGATCACTTTTGAGTCGCTATAAATTGGTTTGGAGGAATTATTTCTGCTAATACTTCGAATGTCAACCAATTAGTTGTTTACACTGATGTGAGTTTCCAGATGTCATTTTACTAACTACTACTAAGTATCTTAGGCCTTGGAGTTCCAACAAATTTACTGGCAGTACAACTCAAATACAATGCCACTTTTCGCTGAAACGGTTATTATGGAGCCTTATCGGGTTGGAACGCTTTTGCAGAATAATTATATCGACAAAAATGACATTGCAGTCTTAGCTTATGGAAAGCTGGAAATACCAATAGAGACGGTATTATTCGAGGAGGATATTTCTGCAATATCTATGTGTTTGCATCATGGACTTGGAATCACTGGTATTCATGTGCGTTAGAAGGCGAGGAGACGATCTATTGGGGAATCCCACGATACCTCCGAAATAGATTTCCCAATTCAAGAAAGAAAGGAGAGAATTAATCGAATTGATGCATGTGGCTCTGGTACATATCTCAAGGTAATCTTTACTTTGTTATTTCTTCATATCTCTTCGAGGAACGTGTATTCTGATGCCCTCTTAGATCCATACCACATTAGGCCGATGTCAGTACTTTGGATTGAAAGGGCAGAATTTACCAAATCACAAAACCTTCCAGCCACCACCTGGTCAGTCAATACGTAGCTGCTACTTTCTGTTTTATGGTCCCGTCATTGAAAGTTTTGGTATTTCATTGTAATTAAGATATTGCAAAGACCAATCTTGTAACAAGAAAATATAACATGAAATTTCAACCGCAGATGCATTAGATTAAGACTTTTGTTAAGGACCCTCGGCGCGAACGATACAATCGCTTCCCTCATCAGGCGTATTTATATGCATGAGCGTCGAACATTATCTGATTTCTCTCGCCCACGTCTTCGGAGATCATCTGTGCAAGAGTCATTGTTCCTCGATCTTGATATTTGCACCTCGTGAAAGACGGGCATGACTTGCCATCTCTCGCTTCGTCCTGGAGTAAACGAGAATGTAATTCGTACTGGATGTTGGTGGTTCTTGTGCTCCTCAAAACAACCTGCGTTGACAATGTCGCTTTACCAGCATGGTCAGATGGTGCTAGTAGAGAGCCCGAACCTCACTTCTTCCGGCGTTTGGTCGAAAATATTGTCACCATTCTTCGTAACAAGAATCTACCAGGCCCTCCATTATCTCGTATCGCCAAGCTTTCCATCGGGAGGGATTGCCATGGTAATACTCTCCTTGGAACTCCATCAGGGCGTGCCTCACAGCACACATGATCAGATGCCCTTTTTCTGCCCGATGATATCCTCGCTTTCCTCGCAATACCATCCTTGAAAGAATTTAAATGCACTTCCAGTCCATTATTTCACGACCGAGATTTGATTACGTACCCATCTCGACCTATCGTACGGTCACAAATCACAACCCTGTTTCTTGATGGTAGTGTCGTCAATGTCACTCCCATGTACGCCATGTTGAAGCAATTTACCCATCTTGAGAGTTTTACCTACTGGCAGTCCGTCGAGGATGATCCCCTTGTGCCATTGGAGAAGATCGTCGAAGCTTTGTCTGGGTCGAAATCTTGTATGAGATCTTTCGAGATGTTGAGCCCCTATCATCGTCCGTGTCATCACAGGGTGTGCTTCAACGGTTGGGATGCCCAAAGTCATCTGACCCTGGACTCTTGTTTTCTCGCGCCTGCGCTTGATCTCCCGTCTCAAGAAGTTTTACCTTCGCATTTTGTCTCATTAAACAAGATATCGAATCTAAACTTGGTCAAACATATAGTTACCAATAACCTTTGTTATTACTAACTACACCTAGAATTATACTACTACATACAGACAGTGATCTTGACGCCCCCTTCTGAGCCCTGGTTCGAAGGTGGCGGTCGGAAATCAATACAGCCTGCGTGAGGGGCCTATAAACTGCTACCCTGATTCCTCAAAAACGGGCGTGTGCCGGCCAGGCTCGAGCCCTGACGAACGATTTCAGCAGGAAAAATGCATTCCTTTTCAGGACCTTCGCTAGCTCTTCCCGGTATAGTGTCTTTAAGCCCGAACTTTCAGAAACGTAGAAGTGGGCCGTACTAACCGCACGTTGGCGCATGAGGAGGTTGAAGACTAAGAATCGCCAACATAGGTAACGCCCAAACCTCGCATCTTGATACTGCATCAGATGGTAAGCGTAATCTTGCAATTCAACCTTTTGGTCCCGGGGAGTATTGAAGTTCGCGGTTTCTGTGGGGTATAGCGTGGAAAATGCTATGGCAGAGATACATTTGTTTTCGGCCCATTTATCGATGGGCATATGTCGAATAAATGGCGCAGAGAGCACGCTTATCGGTTAATAGGGGTGCTGTCTTTTCCTTGGACGAGGAATCATCGACAATGATGGGAAATGGCAAAGACACATCGTTGTCGACAAGGAGGATTTGAATGTAGGCTAGGGCAATTTTCACCCAGCCGTACTCTGGGTGATAGGCCTTAAGTAAGGAAAGCCACTGTACCACAGGCTTCCCGACGGACTCGAAAATCCAAGCGGAACTGGTTGAGGTATCTCTCGTCGGACCATAGAACAGCTGCCGCGGGTCGTAGCAATAGGATACCGAGTTCTGCAGGAAGCGTGGGTAATATATGAAAAGTATCCTATATGAAACTTACTCAATTTCCCAAACAGTGGTACCGGTAACCGCGATACCGATGCATCAACATCTGCATGTGAGATCGAGCAATAATCATCTCTTCAACTTGCGTGAGAGAAGGCAAATGAATGGAAACGCTTCCTGGATTCACGTTATCTTACACCGATATTAGATAGGGGATCAATTTTCTGGTATCTCTCAGGAAGTAGTTGTGGCTCACGCTCTGCTTTACATCCATTAAAAACTACCGCTTGTGACATCGACTACATGTCTCCATGTGTATCGCGCCCATTTGAGTATTAGAATTTTGGATCAATTGCCATTTCTGGGGCGGAAGAAAGCCTGGAGGTGGAGGGGTAGTAGATTATGGTACAAACAGGGAAGGTGAAGGAATGGTACACGTCGGTAGCCGGGGCGAAAAGGAAGCTTTTTTGTTTATTATTGTTTCCGGTTATAATTGTTGTGAAGCCTTTCTCTTCTTTTTCGCACACGTACCCTTGACGCGGCAGGGAGAATAGGTCATTCGAGGTCGTACATACATTTCTCAACAGAGAAATGGGAAGCGTGTGGACACAAGACAGGCAGGTAGGGTATTCGGAGTGCTCTGCGGCTCGGGGTGCATTTGCTCGATACTGGGGTGTCAAGCTAATCCTTTCCATATCGCTAATCATTAATGTCACAAATACCCTCGTCTATCAAAAGTACATTTTCTGCTGTGAATATTGGGGGAGATGGACTAGATGAAGGACACAATGGCTGTTGTGATTTTTATATCGAGCATGAAGGTCCTCTCTGTTGAAGGCAGCTATAATACGTTGACAGTTAGATTGTGTAATATTCCAGGCATAATTGCTCTATGGCAAAGTAGTAGGGTGTTCTTGTCCATCGCTAGAAGAGCTTGGTGTATATTTTCCCTATCTAGGTGTATTGTTTCGGGCCTTGCGATTGGATTGATCTCGAAAAACAAAGGCGTTTTGAAGAAGTTCAAGGTATATTCGAGCTTCTTGTACTTGTTTCTAGTCATTTTTATCCCTCGACGTAATTGCTATAATTCGCATGTTGCAGAGAAGTGAACCATCCTCCTCATTCCATCTATCTATTCCTCTTGAGCGATTAACCAGTCCTGTGAGATAACCAAAATGTACACCACCATGAAGACATCCATAATCTAGCGTATCGACTGCAGCACAAGTACAATATGCTAGATCTGCTATCTCAGCATTCAAGGGAGGGTTGCTACTTTGAACCCCAATCATTTTGATGTATTTTTAAACAGGATTGTTGTGAAAGAAGTGTTCGTATATGGATATATCGTTGTAGAGTTAGGATTGTGAAAGCAAGAATGTAAAAGAAGGGTCCCAAGTAAGATATCATATGCAAGTGTTATATATATTCGTGTATATCGGACATTGAGCAGATTCAATAGAATAGCTGGACTCAATTTGATAGATTTTGGATATTACTCCGCCTCGGATTATCTAATCTGGGGGGCGGGAAGAGGTGCGGTTGGGTGTTTGTGTTTGTATGGTTTGTAGATGTGTAGATTTATATCGTCTATAATCCGACATTCACTATCTATAATCCATTATACACTTCTCAATTTCTTACGCACATGTACATACCTCTATAGACACACCACAGTAACAATAACTATACCTCATGCACATCCCTATTAACCAATCTACTACACATTACATTACATTGCATTGCAATATAATATCTCTCTTCAGCATCCATAAATCCATCCCCCTCCTCTTTCTTCTTTTCGCTTTCCTTCCCTCCCCCCCTTTCCATCATGCACATCTACTCCATTCCTCCTCCCCTCTTACCACTATACTCACTCTCCCAAGAATACAACTAACCACATATATAACCACTATCTTCATATATATCATATCCTCATCCTCATCCTTATCTTCTACCCTCAAATATCAAACCCACACATTTCACACATTCCACACATCAAATCATATATGAATTTTCACCCTCCTTCTCTCTCCTTTTTAAGATACTGTACAAGTATCCCGGTAATGTCATTCGATTCGTTTTTGTCTGATTCGTTTTTGATTGATTGATCTCGGATTAGTTCGGATTCGTTTTTTTTGTGAAGTTCAGTCCTATCTTGTGGAGTTCAGATCAAAACAGATCGGTTCGATCAGTTTAATCCAATTCAATCCAACTCACCTCACCTCAACCCCCCTTAAAACACTCAAACAGCTAAATAAATCTTCATACAATAGTACAAAATACCTCTCCTTCTTTCTCCTCTTCTCTTCTTATCCCCCTCCTCATCTTTTTCTTCTCTTTTTCTTCCCCTCCTTTCCCCTTCATTCCCACACATACCAATCTAACCCATAAATGAGTATATATATATAACTCCTCGTTTTTACCCCCCACACCATACTATACCTTACTTTTTCCATTCTCCCATGCTCCCCTAATTTATCCCATCCCATCCTAACCCATCCCATCCTAATCCCTTTTCCCCCCACTCCTTAAACTTTCCTCTACAATATATATATATCTCTTCCCTCTTCTCCCTTTTCTATTATCCTTCCCTCTTCTCAATATCTGAATTTCCGTAAACCACCACATCCCTTTCACTACTATTTCCCCATTTCTCCCTTTTCCCCTTCAAGAGAGCTACTCATACCTACCCATATCAACCCCAAAACATCACTATATATACCTAGGTATACATATATTAATATTCCTTCTCCCCTTCTCCCTCTTACAACATCCTAACATTCCCTCTTCCCTCTTCCCAATATTTCAAGCTCCCTATACCATTCCCTCCCCAAAATTCCTCTTCCCAAGAAATCCAACCAGCACCTCATATCCCACTCCCATAACCTCTCACTCCCATATTCCCATATTTCCATATTCCCCTTCTCTCCTCATCCATCTTCCCCTAATTTCAAATTTCCATGTTCCCACCTTTCCACACCAAAACCAAAACCAAAACCAAATAATAAAAAACAAAACAAAATAACCCTACTTCCAACTATTTTACCACATTACTCACTTCACTTCACCACACTACATTTGACTTAACTCGACTCGACTCAACTCCCTAATATAGAACCCAGAGGAGATTCTAGAGATATGTAGGTATATACCAACTGAGCATATATCCTCCATTTAATACCAGTAGTAGCCAAGACAGAGCCATTATGCAAAGGAAGAAAGAAAGAAAGAAAGAAAGAAGGCCCTCTCACTCACTCACAACCACACACAAATTCACCAAAAAAATCATCAACTAGACTTATTAATTTTTTCAATATTTCAATTCCATTGATTCTCCATCCTATCCCATCTGTCCATTCCATCATTCTCAACTACACAATTCGCATTGTAGGTAGCTAAGTAACTAATTAGTGAATTCCACTTTCCAGTTCATCCTAGGTATAGTATAGACAGTACACTCCCACCACCCAACCCTATTCTACTCAAGAATTTTCCCACGCATCCAGTACGGTATAGATGTCACCTCCAATCCTCCATTTCTCCACCACCTATCCATTCTCAACCAATCCACCAAATTCATTTCCTCCCCATCTCATCCCCTCTCCCTTTCAACGTCCCTCTCATCTCCCAGGATTGCGTGAAGCATGACACATAGATTAGGTAAAGGACTCAAGTAATACCCCAATCCCTTTGAAAAAACAAAGAACCAACCACCCAGCTCCCAAAAAGTGAAATCAAGGCAACCAAAGTTTTAGTTAGCAAGCATGATTTCGTAAACATATCAATATCAATGCTTACTCCCATCACAACCAAAACTATCAAAATATCAAGTATAACATGAACGTCATGAAAGCCCAGCCTTTGAAATATGAACAGATGACAATTCCATGTTACATGACTGACATCGGAAAAGGGGAACATTTTCGTCATAAATGATGAGAGCGAAAAAGCAGAAAGAAGAGTAAGAAGAGTAAAAAAAGGTCATATCAAGATCAAAATCCAAAAGAAGCACATCGCATTTAGGAGAAAAGATGATCATCTCATTTGGAAATAAATCGGCATCTCGATTTCGTTGCGCCATAGACACCAAAAGTAAAGTTATCGTTTTAAAGCGTATTTAACAAATTCGAGAGGAAATTCTTTCCTAATATAATATGAAGTGACGTATGTGACAAGGTGTCGATATTGAGATCGAATGGGGTTATTTTCCAAGAAAAAAATATTCATGAAAACGCCGTATGCCACTCTTTTTGGTACTCCATTCGCCAACCTAGCTAGGAATTTGATTGAGCAAACGCTGTCGAGGGAAGATGGTAGAGAGGTCTTGCTGAAAACGTAAAGGGGGAAGAGTGAGGTTCATAAATTGCGGGTGTTAAAAAAAGAGGCATTTAGCCAAAGGAATGTCGTAAACGTCGTTGATAATCCATGCGAAAATAAAAAAGCTTTGAGCTCAAAACATATGTTGAAGTATGAGGAGATGGAATTTCTCATAGAATAACACAAGGTCCCTTCTTCTTGGGGCGATATTTTCTGGATTCATCTCGAACCATTCCATTGTCCATGGTGTTAGCACGGGGACTCTTTCCAGTACCCGAAGCTGAAGATCTCTGCTGACGTTGTCTGCGAAGTTGTCGTACTACATCATAGAATGCCTTTTCGACATTAACACAATTCTTCGCTGATGCTTCAACAAATTCGCAGCCCAGTTCTCGCGCCAATGCATGACCTTCTTGTGTAGATACCTCTCGTTCCGTAACTCTGTCGCATTTGTTTCCAACAAGCATAATCGGTACGGGTTCCGAAGGCGAGATAGGTGATATGGGTGAACCGGGATATATGGGAGAGGAGGATGATGATTCCTTCACTCGTTGAATTTGATTGTGAAATCTTTGAATGCGCGTAAAGGATGATCTCGATGATATACTGTAAACCAAAACGAAACCTTCACCATCACGAATCCATTGATCCCTTAACGCAGTATATTCTTCTTGACCGGCAGTATCGAGGACTTCCAACATGCATGATTGACCGTCTATTGCGACTTGTTTTCGATATGAATCTTCGATTGTAGGATCGTACTATGCCAAAGTAAGCATGTGATAATAATCAATCGAAATGGCAGGTGGGATAACTTACAGTCTCGACGAAATGTTGTAATGTTAATTGAATTGTCAAAGCAGTTTTACCCACACCTCCATCACCAAGTACCACCAATTTGTACAAGACCATTTGTTTGGAAGACATCTTTGAAGACGGAGCTTTGGCTTCTTTGTGACCTTCGTTTGTGACGTATTGAAGTTATATCGAGAACAAAGTATGAATTGGGAAGGAGATAAGACTATGAACTATGGACTATGAACTATTGAGTGGTATAGACTGAAAGACAATAGGATGTAGACGGTAGGATGTAGAATTTAGACTTTGGACGTTAGACTGTAGACCATAGACTAGATCTGTTGAAGTAATAAATGAGGGAGGCAAGGTAAGTGGGTTGTTGGTATGTTGGGTGTGGTTTAGAAGAAAACAATTCGTCAAAGATGCAAGATCCTTAATTCTTTTTGCTGTGCTGTCTGACTGTCGGTGGGAAAGGTAGATTTGGGTAGGTATGGGTTTACTTTGGTCCTGGGCTGCAAGTGGAGATTCCTTCCTGGTCTGGTCTGGTAGGTACCGGGCATAAGAAAAGAAGCTCGGACCTCTTTCCGCTTTATTACTATGTATTGTATTATGTACGAATCGAATATATGTTATGTTGTGTATTTATATATGTACGTTTATATGCAATATATATACCCAGGTAGGTATATAAAGTACTATGTGCCGAAAATTATTGGTGAATGGGGATTTATAGATTGAAGGATTTTGATAGGGTTGAAGACTAGCTACCTAGATATTTAGGTAGATGGGTAGGTAAGATCTTATTATTCCCGTCTAGTAGGTAAGAAGAAGTAGTAATCATAAGCTGCCAAGGTAAAGAAAGAGGTAAGAATCAATCCCATTACACTTACTCTCTTACACTTCACTCCAGTACGTACTCAATAATTCAATTTAACAGGTTGATTCATTGACGACGACGATGATGATATAAGAGAAGTTGACCTTAGTTGACCTTAGTTGACCTCTTTTGCCGCTACCCGTTATTTTTTGAAGAATTGCTTTTGATTTCCCTTGTTGGATTTGAAGCTACCGGTTGTATCAAGGGAATACGAATAGGGTATGTTTGCTTTTCTTTGGATGAATAATAATGAAAGGAAATAATTCCAGTGCTTTTGTTCTCAATCCCAATGGGTATTTTCCGCATTTAAGATTTTTCTTATTGTTGGTTTTTTGGTTTGGGTTTTGATCAAGGGTTCTATTCCGTTTTGAATGAAGTGAAGTGATCACAGCAAGAGTAGGTAGGTATGTAGATATGTATGTAGGTACTCTGGAGTCTGTAGATGTAAGACACCTAGGTAGCTGGAGGTACTTAATGGCCGAGACTGCGAGATTGCGAGACTGCGAGATTGATGGATTGGGATGGTAGATTGGTAGATTGGGATGATATCAGAAATTGGATTTCATTTTACCAAGGTACTCTTCTTACTACTTACTACTTCCTACTTCCTACTTCCTCACTTCCTCACTCCCCTTACTCCCCTTAAATAGGTATAGGTATAAGTTACTAAAGAATTCTTCTTCTTATTTCACTGGAATCATAATCACCTTCTATTAAGTTTTACCAAACATTGAGAGGATCCATATATATAGGTGCTCACGTACTCGCTCGCTCACTCCGCCATCCTCATCACAAACCCTTTTCCCTCCCACTCATCCCCCCACTATTACCGACAATAATGCACAATGAAGCTAGGTAGGTACCCAGCCAGGTAAGTAAAACTCCGTACATACTGAGCCACGCTCTAGAATGGTTCTCTTGTAAAAACAAAATGTATCAATTTGTACGTTTATATTGATATGCCGACAAATCGACTTCGACTTTGATTCGGATCTGCAGACACAGACATGTGGGAAAAGCCGATATGATATGATATGATCAGGCAATCTTGTTGTTTTCCGGTACCAGAGAATGGATTGATGGATCGAATGGTATTGACTTCTCAGCATAAAATATCAGGTATATCCCAACCCCAACCCCAACAACTGAATGAAGCCGAATGTGGAATTGTAGAAGATGGGATGGGATGGGATGGAGAAAGTAGAGACCTAATAGGTAGCCTATGTATTTGGGTAGATGTTGTTTTGATTACTGATATTTTATATTATTATTATTATTATTATTATTATTATTGGAGAATACAAGTGTCGGGCAGAGGAGAGATTCAACACTATATACTCGAGTAGGAAACTTTCAGATTCCCATTGCACCCCCTCCTCTCCCCCCCTCCTATATCCTCCACATGCAGAGAAGGGATATGTAGATTTAAGGCAGCGATCATCTAGAGCTCATTTCCTCTTCTGTTCGTTTAGATGTTGATTGATTGATTGATTGATTGATTGTGGGTTGATCATGTTGATGTTGATGTTAATTGTAATCCTCCATTGACTAATCAAGTCGTTCCATCGGTCATTCAGTCATTCAATCACTTATTACCTGAGTATAATTGTACTGATCAATACTAATACAATATCTACCTAGTACCATACTAACCCATCCACACATCTCCTCCCTCCTCCATTTTTTACCAACTAGGTATTTATTTTTATTTCCTCTCTTCCAAAAAAATCCAGTAGTGAGAACCCCAATTTACAAAGAACCACCAACCACCATCCCTCATCACATATCACATTCCCAAACTGCAAATTGCGAACTGCGAATTGCGAACCACTAATAAACTTCATACCTATGAACTTGTGAACTTCTAAGCAGAATTAGACTTAGAATGAACGAATGAACGAATGCATAGAATGCATAATCACCATTTTCCAATGGCCTTCCTTGGATTACCTACGTAGATACTCTATAATTTACTAGGTAGACCTAGACCTAGGTTAGGTCCCAAGACAAGACAAGATATTATATTATGCTATCTATACCATGCCATGCTTTCAAATGATTTGATATACCTACCTACCTACCTAGGTACCTAATAGTAACAAATCATCTATCTAGGTATCTGCCGCTTTAACGTTCCAAGACTTCATTGAGAAATTACCATTTCGTTTTCTTCCCCTCCCCTCCCTTTCCCCCCCTGCAGTATTACCAGAAATCATTCTCAACATATAACATACAACATACAAGCCACCCCACCCCCTTCTCTTAAGAATAAACTATTCGTTCGTACATACTATAATACAATATCACATGCACACATTCCATCATCCCACTTCATTTTACATCCCATAAAATTGTTAAATAGATTCATTGGTATTGACATCGTCTATGAAATCTTTAGAAATAGGTAAGCAAGTACCAAGATAGGATGATATAAAAAACATATCCTTAGAAAAAAATAAAAATAAAAGATCATTGCCAATCATAAAATACCCCTTGAACACCCTACCACACCAGTTGTGAGCCATCAAAATGGGGATCCGCCCCTCCTCCAAGTATATAGAGGGTTGAAAGAAACAAGTAAACCAAATCGTAACCAGACGGGTGGCCTCCTATGTCAAAATGCCTTCCCAAAAGAGATATATCCTGTCAAAAGATGACCCTCTATTCCTTTACTTCATGTTGGTCTGAGAATACGTCCTCATGCGACTTTTTCGTTGCATCTTGTGTCATGGCTGATAAACTAGCATCCGATTTTCGACCTGTGTCGGGAGGATCACTAAAAGGTCCTTGGGGCGTGATTGGGGTGCCATCTTCGATTAAAGTGATAGCATTAGAGTCTCGGGGAAATGATGATGATTGGACACCTGTCGCTTTTGTAGGCTCAGGTGAAGTTGCTTTTGACAAGCTAGAGTTCACTCGAATGACTTGTGGTTTGGTCATTGTCGCAGCACTAGCAGCATTCAAGAATGTACTGCCTACAGAGAATGCTGGACTAGGTGGGTTTTCAGAGTATTTTTTGAAGTCGACGCTTGGAACTGGAGGTGTGATGGTGCCACCAGATGAACTTCCACCCGCTTTGTTGACGCTGACAACAGCTGCTTTTCCTCGAATGACTGTCTGAGCTGGAACTGGTGACACGATAGCTTGTTTTCCGTATATAGTAGATGCCACACTATTTCGTGCATACGAGTTTCGTTCACCAATTCCACTAATTCCACTATATGTTGAGTCACGTAGATCTCCTGGCATGAAGAAATGTTCTTGCTCATATCTTGGCGATCCAGATGAGTTTGATAGAGCAATTGGGATCGGAGGAACTGGAGGAACAAGAAGACCTGGAGTGGATGGAGTGGATCTGTTGGTAACACCTGGGATGTATGCGATTTGAATGATGTTCGATGCTCGTGTAAGCACTGTAGATGCAATTGATCCAACGGTATGTGTAGAAGCTCTTGCGTCCCTTCGCATTGCGAAATCTTTCTCTGCATTGGCTTGCTCTTGGTTCTCTATCCAATCATCTTGCTCGAATTGTTGTCGCTTCGTCTTGATGCAGAACCTCCATACAAGATAGGTAACGGCCGCGACAGCTAAGACTCCTCCGATAACTCCTCCCGCAATAGCGCCTACATTTGGACCGGATTTCGATGATGAAGACGAACTAACAGTCGTCGAAGGTGCAGCAGAAGAAGCCACACACACTGTCTGTTGACATGCTGTACAAGTCGGTGGGACGAGGGAACAAATCTCATCATCGGCACAACTCGGACATGCTGGACTGACTCCATCGCATTCAACACATCTTCGAAAAAGAGTAGGGAAGGATGCTGCAATTGATTAGCAACAAATTGTTACCTTTTGAAGAATTTCACCTACATTCGTAATACGCCATCTTTCCCAATACTATTTGCGATAAATTGTCGTGCCGTATTGAATAATTTGAGAGTGAAACAGTCAAGGTTGGTTTGGGATAGATCGAGGAAATCGAAAGGTGTTGGTGACTGAAGGCTTGGCCTGTATATAGTTGTTGGTTAAAGACAACAGAAGAGAGCCGGCTCGAGAAAGGTGAGTGGTGGGAAAATAAAATAAAATGTCGAATTGGGTATAAGCTATGAGAGCAATGAAATGAAAAATCGTAAAAGTAAAGATGAATTGATCGAAACTCAAATGGTTATTGCCGGCGCTGAAAGAACGAGGTGATACGATACGGTCGCGATATGCAGTTGGAAAGTAAAGTAGGCAAGATCTAAAACGAATGTTGGTTTGAGCGAACTCTTATTATTGCGGTCGTAAATAAGGTCGATTACGACTCCATCTACATTGACGATTGAAATCTAGACCGACGATGAGGGGAATTAAACGGTCGTACTGGTAGTCGTGATGATCATTTGCGATGAAAAGTGATGGTGTAGATGAGATTGGGTTGAATTGATGGAGATCAATCTATCATTAGTAAGTAGCACATTGTATGTTCGACGAGTAGTTGGTTAGGAATCAAAGAAGCAAAGTCAGGCAGATTTTCTTGAATTTGGCGGTTGAGGGCGAGAATAGCGAGGAAAAATGGATCTAATTTACTTTTGGTTTAGAGTGTTGGGGGGGGCTAGGCTTGATGGTTTGATAGGCTTGTAAAGTGTATGGGAATAGGAAGGGGAATGAATGGGTTCTACTTCATAGGATGGATGGAATATATGGGATATATGGGACGCCCTGTGTCATTACGCTTGGTGCCAGGGGAAGAGGGAGATTTATTACAAAATGTGAGGAAAAAAACTAATCTCCAATGTTTTATGCAAAACTCTTCAGATTGACAAACCATATATCAGATGAAACGGGAAAAACATTAGTGAAAGTTGCCTAGGTAACATATCATTGTATCATTATATATATATATGAATGAGCCATAGATTTTGAAGGAAGTTCAAGAAACCTTCTTGCGTGGTCGAAATCTGAGCAATGGTATTATGGTATAGTTTCCATAGAGGTCAATAGAGGTATCACCGTGTCCGTTGCTGTGCCATTTAATATCTATTCACACCATGCCATGTCTAGAGCTAGCTACTCAGGTACCTAGATATCGCTTGCTCTCTTGCTTCAATCAGCATCAACGACAACCTCATAATAATACGTAGAGATCTTTGATTGTTCTGATCTGATTCAGTGAGAGTAAATTATATTGAGGAAGCATACGCAGTATGTGTTCAAAAGAAATCTATAACCGTTGGCAAATTATACGGATAATTTTAATCATATCCCTTGCGGCCCGCGTCTTGGTATTGTAGATCAATAGCTCTGGAATTTCAGATCTTAATATCTGCAGTGAGCAAACAACAAGTCAGTTACAAAGGTCTGCGGTTCTATCGTACTACCTAACCTAGAGTATCGTTGTTTGGAAGATTTGGGTGATTTTTTGGAAGAATGAAACACCACAGACGTAAAAGAGGTATCTGAACTTTTTGAACAAGAGATCAGACGTTTTCAGGAGTCATTGACGTATTAATGCTTCGGCATTGCTATTGATATTGTATGGATTTGTCAAGTGGAAATTGAATGAAGGTTGTTTTCTCCCAAACTCTGAAGCAGCTAATGAATGCTTAAAGGGTGCTTCGGTAAAAATTACCATTAGACAACAGTAACCCGTGCGGGTTGACGAGAGATTGCAAAACACTGGATTTTCAATAATTTAGTAAGGATGTCCGCTCATATTGGATACCCAGTACTCCGTAGGCATAATCTTCTTCATTTTCGATGATCACGTAAAGCAGAATTATCATTCTACCGAGTTGCGTGGAAGAGTAGTAGCACCTTAAAACCCAGGCCACATTTTCCCCTGAATTTTAGTTGCCATTGAATTGGCTTTTTAGTTCTCCTTCCCTACCCGCTATTTGGGATGTTTCCACTTTATACCTGTAGATGAAGCATCATCCATCATGAATGAGATATAAGCAGTCAGTGAACAAACATGGAATGAAGCTGTTGTCAACATCCACAATACTACGTACTGACAGTCTGCAGCTAAATACTCTACTGTATACACCATTTTGGTTGTATCCATATTCATATCCTTATCCTTATCCTTATCCTTATTAGAGCTTTCATTCCCACAGTCCACAGATTCAGGAACTTTCCTTGGCCTGTCTAGTATTTTACCCCATTCAAGTAGCTTCTTCTAGAATAGTACAAAGTCTATTAATAGACAGAGCAATACCTGACATTCGGGAAGTAGCCGCAGCGGTGGCGCTGAATAATGTACGGAGTAACTTTGTCAGACGCTGCCAGCGACTTGTTTGTTTGGATGCTAGAAAGCAATGATGACTTCTTTGAATTTATAGTGAAGTTTAAGAATAAGACCTTGGGTATGATTGATGACCATTCCTCCCCAATGAGAAAAGCCCTTTATATTATACGATGATGTACGAGACTTGTGATGTGGTTGATCCAACATTTCATAGGCAGGTGAGCTATAACAGCTGAAACCGAAGCGCAAAAACAACCAATGATCTCAAATGATTATCAGACCAAAACGCTGGTTAAAGGGGTTAAGCTTGTACTCTATAGCATTGCACTCTGTAGACGCGACTTTTCCAAGGAGGTAGTTAATATTACACGACATGCCATATGCCATGAAGTCGTTGTGAAGTACGAATTGGTGAAGCGGCAAAGAGAAGATCTTCGGAGAGGTGCTTCGAAAAAGATGCAAGCCTTCCTCGTCCCTTCAACATGTTTACAAGAATACGAGATAGTTGTAGATATGTACACGCAATGTTGAACTTCAAGAATGAAGATTGGATGATTATAAACGAGCCGCAGCATAGGGATGGGTAATGATGATGCATATAGATTTACAATTGGAATCAATAAACTTCTCGAGATGAGGCGCAGTCAATATACCTATTTAATATCAGCTTTTTCTCGGCCCCTCCATAACTAAAAATAATAACGGGCTTGTTAATACTCTTTATAATTTGATTAAATTTCTTTGAGATCTATCCTATGATTATACTATATAGCTTTTAGAATTATTTAAATTATTTAAATTATTCTAATCTTTTAAATCTTTTAAATCTTTTAATTCTTTTAATTCTTTTAATTCTTTTAATTCTTTTAATTCTTTTAATTCTAACAACTGATTCAATTCAACTTTAATTCTATTCTCTGATTTAATGTTTCTGTGTAGACTTTTTATACTTTCTCGATTAATCAGCTTTCAGTTATGAATGATGTTTTAAAATATGTACGTTAGGATGTTAAATGATAACTTTTGTACAGTTCACTGTTTCAATATCATTTCATTGGTTCAAATTTCTTTATTCCGTTTCATTTCGCCTTACCTGCGCTCAAAAATCGGTAAAGAATGCTTTCAAGGTTCTGAATAACCCAAGAATTATTGAAGGGATCTGAAAATAGCGGAGACCAAGACAACAAACTAAATCATAAGGAATCAATTCCATCCCTCCTATTTTTTTATTGACTTCAACAATCTGAAACAGGGTTGCTTTTTTATTACCCTTTCTGAGCCTTTCTTCATATCTTCACCACTTCACCACTTCATATTCTGAGAGGAGAAGATTCATCCATCATTCTTTTCTTCTTATCCTCTCTTCAATACGGTACCATCACTGGTACTTTATATTTTTGACTGATTGTTTTATTTCTGAATCAAAATAAAGAATTTCGAGTTGAACTACATTCACTCTTTTACTTAGGTTGCCAAGGAGAGGGTAGATTCGATCTATCTGACCGTCCGTTCCTGAAGCCCACGGATTGACACTGCCATACGAGAATATACCTCTGAATCTTGGACATAACCAACATTCCTCTTTTGATCTATTTCTCATTCATCAAGTATTGATAAAATCTCAAAGATTTTTGTCAGTATTAATATTACACTTACCATTTGTATAATCTCGATCACTTAAAAAAGGGTTTTTGATTATTTTCCACAACCATGGCATACTCTGGAAACGGAGGCTATGATGAGCATAAGCTCCAAGACCTTCCACCTGGAGGGGGTAACGTAAGTTTTGAGACTTCTTTCATCTCGCAGATTGTGGGAAAGCTTTCTCTAACCATAGTTCTTGCAGTACCATCATCCTCAAGATGAAGAGGAAGGTGCTTTACCTTTACTCGATTCTGGAGGACATGGCGGCCCATTCAATAGCCCTTACGACTCTCACTCTCAAGGAGGTCTTCGAGCGAATACTCCTCCCGTTAGACCTGTTTCTGCCTACAGTCTTACAGAAACGTATGCGAACGATCCACAACCATACAGCAGCGATTACAATTCATCCCACACATACAATGAGCAGTTAGAAGATAACCCATACCCGCGAACCGAAACTCCTTTGTCACGAGCTGAGACTAACTCCACAGAGGCATGGAGACAACGACAAGCCCCTCAAGCTGGAGGTCTCAAACGTTATGCTACAAGAAAGGTGAAGCTTGTACAAGGAAGCGTTTTGAGTGTTGATCATCCAGTACCCAGTGCTATCAAAAATGCTATTCAGCAAAAATACAGGAACGATTTGGAAGGTGGCAGCGAGGAATTCACACATATGCGTTACACCGCTGCAACTTGCGATCCCGATGAATTTACGTTGAAAAATGGTTACAATCTACGACCTGCCATGTACAATCGTCATACTGAGTTGCTCATCGCCGTTACCTATTACAATGAAGATAAGCAGTTGACTGCACGTACTCTTCACGGTGTCATGCAAAATATCCGCGATATTGTCAACCTCAAGAAATCTGATTTCTGGAATGTCGGTGGACCAGCATGGCAAAAGATTGTTGTCTGCCTTGTTTTCGATGGTATCGACCCTTGCGACAAAGATACACTTGATGTCCTTGCTACAATTGGTATCTACCAAGACGGTGTTATGAAGAAAGATGTTGATGGAAAGGAGACTGTTGCTCATGTTTTCGAATATACAACACAACTTTCGGTCACTGCCAGTCAACAACTTATCCGCCCAACCGAGGGTGATGCCAACTGTCTTCCTCCGGTGCAAATGATGTTTTGCTTGAAGGCAAAGAACACAAAGAAGATTAACTCCCATAGATGGCTGTTTAATGCGTTTGGTCGTCTCCTTAACCCGGAAGTCTGTATCCTTTTGGATGCCGGTACTAAGCCAGGTCCTAAATCGTTGTTGTCTTTGTGGGAAGGTTTCTACAACGACAAAGATCTAGGAGGTGCTTGCGGAGAGATACACGCAATGCTTGGAAAGGTCATTTTGCTTCATTGAAACCTAATGCAGCCAGATGTGCTAACGTAATTACAGGGTGGCAAAAAACTTCTCAATCCGCTTGTTGCAGCTCAAAACTTTGAATATAAGATCAGTAATATTCTTGACAAGCCTCTAGAGAGTTCTTTCGGATATGTCAGTGTGTTGCCGGGAGCTTTCTCTGCATACCGATTCCGAGCTATTATGGGACGACCTCTTGAACAATACTTCCACGGAGATCACACTTTGTCCAAGATTCTTGGAAAGAAGGGTATCGAGGGAATGAACATTTTCAAGAAGAACATGTTCTTGGCTGAGGACAGAATTCTCTGTTTCGAGCTTGTAGCTAAGGCTGGTAGCAAGTGGCATTTGACTTATATCAAGGCAGCTAAAGGAGAAACTGATGTACCTGAAGGAGCTGCTGAATTCATTGGTCAACGTAGAAGATGGCTTAACGGTTCCTTTGCAGCAGGAATGTATTCCATCATGCATTTCGGCAGAATGTAAGTTTATACGTGACGGCGTACTCTGAGTGTCAATAACTAACGTCTTTCATAGGTATAAGAGTGGTCATAATATTGTCCGCATGTTCTTCTTGCATATTCAATTCTTATACAACGTCTTCTCCAACGTTCTTAGTTGGTTCATGTTATCTTCTTTCTGGCTCACAACTACTGTTATTATGGATCTTGTCGGTACCCCTACCGCCGCTTCGGACACTACTGCCCTTCACCATGGCTGGCCTTTCGGTGATACTGCTACCCCCATCATCAACACGATTCTGAAATATCTCTACTTGGGATTCCTACTCGTTCAATTCATTCTGGCTCTTGGTAATCGACCTAAAGGATCTAAAGTTACTTATATCGTATCCTTTATCGTCTTTGGTGTTATCAATCTCTATGTTCTTGTCCTATCCATGTATCTGGTCGTTCGTGCTTTCTCATCAGGAGATAGTCTCGATACTAGTAACGCGAAAAATTTCTTTGAGAGTTTCTTCGCAAGTAGCTCGAGTTCCGGAGCTGGTATCATTATTCTCGCTTTATCTGCTACATTTGGATTGTACTTTGTTGCATCCTTCATGTATATGGATCCATGGCACATGTTTCATTCCTTCGGCCAATACTTGTTGCTCATGTCATCTTACATCAACATTCTCATGGTGTACGCTTTCAGTAATTGGCACGATGTTTCTTGGGGTACCAAGGGATCTGATAAGGCAGAAGCTCTTCCATCAGCTAAAACTACGAAGGTTGATGGTAAAGCAGCAGTTATTGAAGAAATTGACAGACCGCAAGAGGATATTGACAGTCAGTTCGAGGCAACTGTTAAGCGTGCTCTTAAGCCATTCGTTCCTGAAGTTGAAGATGAGAGCAAGACCTTGGAGGATTCTTACAAATCTTTCAGAACCAAGCTTTTGATCTCTTGGGTATTCTCAAATGCTTTGTTGGCTGTTGCTATCACGAGTGACAGTGTTGATGGATTTGGTTTCGGAGTGAGTTATTCTATGCCGACAATAGTTTGAATTTTCCAGCTAACATTATGTTCAGAATACTGCATCAATAAGAACTGCCAAGTTCTTCGAAGTTCTGCTTTACTCAACGGCTTTCTTGGCGCTTGTTAGATTCCTCGGATGTTCTTACTTCTTGTTCAAGTCTGGTATCATGTGCTGCTTCATGAGACGTTAGACGAGACTTACACCATACATACTAGAAACAAATATTGGTACTCGTACCACTAAAAGGTCACGAGTAATAAATGTTTCTTTTTCAAAAAATTGGGGGGCGGAGAGGAGGATGGACCCTTTATACGGAGCGTGAGCACCTATCATTGGAAAGGAATCAGCGCGTGAATCTACAGCAAGCAACTATTTTTTGCATTTTTGCTTGCAAATATGGGAGCTTTGAGATTTTTTTCTTCTTCCTAGGCGGTCTCTCTATATTGCATGTTTGAGTAGGCGTTTCCGTTTAATACTATTGAATACCCTTATGAATGAATAACCATTCGTATCTATTGAGTTAGATGTTATCTCATCAAAAATCCAATGTGCACTGTAGCAAACTATATGAGAAATTTGATTCAGAACTTACATGTGGCACAAAATGGGTTGGCCACTCGCGTGATGCTTTTGATAAGAAATCGAACCCCGCCAGTCCGCCAGTCCGCCAGCCCGCCTCATATCTTTCGGCAAGGCGTCAGCAACCAAAAATCCCCACTGTAGCAGCCGTATTATTGTATATTTAACAAGGCACAACATTCTATAACATCATTTTAACACAACACACTGGAGCTATTCACTTTCTCCAAGTTCCTATACTTTTATAACTGGGTACAAAACGACCCTCTCGCTTACTCTTCTCTCATTGTTAAACGTCATTTCTCAAACATTATTTCAATACCTAAAATATAATTCTCAACTTCCCAACTCCAGAATTGCACTCTCAACACTCCAGTTGAAGATTCGTCAATAGTCAAGATGTTAAAGATATGGTCTATGGTATGTGCGCATCAGAACTGGGATTTCGGCAACGATGTGTAACGCGTTCGGAATACTGATATTGTACGCAGAAACAAAAACAGCAGCAAGAGGCAAATGCCGATGCTGCTGCGGGCATTAAGAAGAAGAAGGTTACGGCCGCACAACTTAGATTGCAGAAAGGTAAGAGGAACAGATTCCAGGCTTTTGAGCGTATACGGAAGGGCACAGAATGAGATTGTACTGGGCATGCATGTATGAGGACTAACATCGTGCGCTGTCAGATATTGCTGAAATGTCGCTGCCCTCTACTATGCGCACCGATTTTCCTGACGAAGACGATATTCTCAACTTCTTTCTATATATCGAACCAGATGAAGGCATGTACAAGGGTGGAATCTTCAAATTCAAATTCGCTGTTCCGGAAACGTTCCCACACGAACCGCCCAAGGTCAACTGTGAACAGAAGATCTATCACCCAAATATCGATGTTGAGGGAAAGATTTGTTTAAATATTCTGAGGGAGGACTGGAAACCAGTGTTGAACTTACAAGCGATTGTTATAGGATTGCAGGTATGATTTGGGAAGCGGTTCTCTTGGATATATATGATATCTCTGGCCTGCGAAATTACTTCATACTGATGACTGAATGAATAGTTCCTTTTCCTCGAACCAAACGCCTCGGATCCACTTAATAAGGAAGCTGCAGAGGATTTGAGATCAAATCGAGAGGGATTCAAACGGAATGTGAGATCTGCTATGGGAGGTGGATCTGTCAAGAATGATTCATTCGATAGAGTATTGAAGGTTTGAAGGGAGAAGGCATATGGATTAAACACTTACTATGCTTTCAATATGCATTATGCAACAATACAAACGATGTCAAGATAGGGTTATACGATCCGGTCCAGTACTACATTTCCAGCACCACGCACCAATGTGTAAGGTCACAACATGAGGACGGGGGCATAATGGGCGTTTTTTTCTTTCTATTTGGAGATCGAGGACCTTTCATGTAGCCTTTTTGGCTGCTGATCTTATATCAGGCTTTGTGTTGTGGCTGTAGAAAGGATACATTGTGTTTGGGCCAGAGAGTAAGGGGGAAGTAGTCAATATGGTTAATACAATGAATGAATACATATAAACAGAGATCTTTCCAATTCAAGTAAAGGGGAGTGAAACTTCCAGAGCAATGACTACCGGAGGACTACCGGAGCGTCATTTTGTGAGTACATCTGATTCTGATGTCAACCCCTAGAGTATAGGAGCGAGTATTACGATTTCTCCGATATATGGAGGCATAGTGAAGGAGTCATATTGTAAATGGAAACATTCTACCTGGTAACTTCATCTATCTATCTCCACTACTGTTGTAAATTCATATATCGGGGTATACTAGGCAAGTCGGAGCACGCGAGGCCAGTTTCTTGTAGTCAATCATTTGTAACCTAATACAAGCTATTTCACGGCTTGGACCGTGGCCGGAACAATACCGGAGGGGTGGGTGAGGCTGTGATGTGGCCGAATTTCCACTATAGCCTTCCTTTCCTTTCGGATAGATAGATAGATGATCTAGATTGCCGATTTTTGTATATATAATTTCGAAACGTAACTACCTACCTACGTATTAGGTATTGATGAAATGGGTAGTAAATAGCTATCTATGTAGTGGGCATCTGGAGAGAGAAAATATAACAAATAACAATATAACAATATAACAATTTAATAATATCACAATATAACAATATTTATAGATATTTAAAGTTTTTGTAAAGTTTAATAATTTGCCAAATTGAGTTCAGTTTTAAGACGCATGTACATATAAATTATTTTCCCTCTTCACAAGTCAAAATCAACAATTTTATTGGATGATATTCACATTGAAATACAACCCGCACTGTTGACTTGCCAAGACTTTCCCACCCACAGAAAGTGCGATACTGGAGAAGACCCCTGTCAAAGGTACCTCCGGAACCGGGCAGGAAAATTTCCTAGCTACTGTTGCCCACAACAAAAAGACGAAGAGTCACATCTACAACTTTTTGATTTAAACCTCAAAATACCCTTTTGCTACTCTTCCTTTTTCTTTGAACTCCACTCACTTTTTCCTTCAAAATGGCTGCCCGTACATTTTCCAGAGTCGCTAGACCAGTTGCACGTCAATTGACTGCACCAGCACGCAGAACTTTTGTCTCTGCTATCAATGCCTCAGCCAGACCTTCTGCTGCCCGTGCTGTTGTTGGAGCTTCCCAACAAGTCAGAGGTGTAAAGACCATTGACTTTGCTGGCACAAAGGAGAAGGTTTACGGTATGAATTCAGGATTCAATTTGGATATTAATGGAAACTGACAACTTCAATAGAGAGAGCCGACTGGCCAGCTGAGAGACTCCAGGTATGATTTACAACTTATAACCTTTGATGTTGACTTTTGCTAATATCTATCTTCCAGGAATACTTCAAGAATGACACAATGGCCATTATTGGTTACGGTTCCCAAGGACATGCTCAGTCTTTGAACATGCGTGATAACGGTCTTAACGTCGTAGTCGGTGTACGAAAGAACGGTCAATCATGGAAGGATGCTCAACAAGATGGTTGGGTTCCAGGAAAGAACCTCTTCGAGGTTGATGAGGCTATCTCAAAGGGTACCATCATCATGAACTTGCTTTCTGATGCTGCTCAAAGTGAAACTTGGCCAGCACTTAAGCCCCAGATCACCAAGGGAAAGGTATGGACATATATTCAAGTTTTCGATAATCAAAACTGACTTCTGCAGACTCTTTACTTCTCCCACGGTTTCTCCCCAGTCTTCAAGGACCAAACCAAGGTCGATGTCCCAACTGACGTTGATGTCATCCTCGTTGCACCAAAGGGATCTGGACGTACCGTTCGAACTCTCTTCCGTGAGGGTCGTGGTATCAACTCTTCCATCGCCGTTTTCCAAGATGTTACCGGTAAGGCACAAGAGAAGGCTATCGCTCTCGGTGTCGGTGTTGGATCTGGATACCTTTACGAGACCACCTTCGAGAAGGAGGTTTACTCCGACTTGTACGGTGAGCGTGGTTGCTTAATGGGTGGTATTCACGGTATGTTCCTCGCACAATACGAGGTTCTCCGTGAGCAAGGTCACAGCCCAAGTGAAGCTTTCAACGAGACTGTTGAGGAGGCTACTCAATCTTTGTACCCATTGATTGGTGCCAATGGTATGGACTGGATGTACGAGGCTTGCTCTACCACTGCTCGCCGTGGTGCTATCGATTGGTCCGGAAAGTTCAAGGATGCTTTGAAGCCAGTCTTCAACGACTTGTATGACTCCGTCAAAACCGGAAAGGAGACTCAAAGATCCCTTGAGTTCAACTCCCAAAAGGATTACCGTGAGAAGTATGAGGCTGAGATGAAGGAGATCCGTGACTTGGAGATCTGGAGAGCAGGAAAGGCTGTGCGGTAAGTTACAATCATTCATCACTACATGTTGTATAATCACTGACATTTCTATTAGTTCCCTCCGTCCTGAAAACAACTAAATGGGTAGTTAATGGGGCCGTGGGGCTGGAGTTGCATATTTGAAATTGGGCCAATTGTATCATACTCTCATGACTTTCCGTTTTTTAATCAACGGTATCTGGAATTAAAAGTTTAAGCCATTGAATTCAAAAAATTATATTTCCAATTGTTTTTATAATTGTCTATACTTCCCTGTTCAGCCGAGATCGGCATGAATTTCACCAAGCCAGGGTCTCATTTTTATATGAATCATCCGGGCAATGCCCCGCCCCCACCATATTTATTATGCTATATGGTTAACAGCTGCATCCTTCCTTGACATTGCAATTTATTTCCAATTCATGTTAACACATTTACAAGCGTATTCAATTTAGATCAGAACTCAGAATGGCAGATCCCAACACTCGTCTCCCTCTTAATCGCCAATCGGTTCTGGATGCTCACGAACTTATCAAATCGCATATTCATTATACCCCAGTTCTGACAAATAGGACAATTGACGAAATAGCGAGTACACCACAGACTGTGGAGGCATTAAAAGGGACAGAGTGGGAAGGAAAAGAATCTGCAAGGCCGAAAATTAGACTATGGTTTAAATGTGAGAATCTACAGAGGGTGGGCGCGTTTAAAGTTAGAGGGGCTTTTCATGCATTGAAGAGGTTAGAGGAGGCAGAAGGAGGGGTCGAAGCTGGACATGGAGAAGGAGGTTGGAGACAGAGGGGTGTGGTTACACATAGTAGTGGTTTGTTCACTAATCTTTTTAATTTCCTCTTGGCTTGTGAATTGTTCTTTTGGCATTAATATCATCCTTGACTTTCTTCTAATCTGCCAACGATTTCTAAAGGCTAAAGACGCTAACATAACTCCGATGACAGGAAACCACGCACAAGCCCTCGCACTCGCAGCCCGTGAACTTGGTATCCCAGCCCACATCGTCATGCCCACTATCTCGACACCATCAAAGATAGCAGCGACAAAAGGTTACGGCGCAAATGTTAGATTCAGCGGGTCAACATCAGTAGAGCGAGAAGCAATGGTTGAAGAAGTTATGAAAGAAACAGGCGCAAAAATTGTGCCGCCATACGATCATCCGGATATCATTGCTGGGCAAGGAACCATGGGTTTAGAATTGGCAGAACAGGTTAGACAATTACAAAGTGAAAGAGGCACGACCAATCAAGACAGCCAGGATGCAAAGGGATTAGATGCGATTATCACTCCTTGTGGAGGCGGGGGTATGTTATCAGGTGTTGCGCTTTCGTGCGAGGGGAGGGGAATCCGAGTTTTTGGCGCGGAACCCGAGTTTCAGGGTGCGGATGACGGACGGCGCGGATTCGAACAGGGAAAGAGAATTGAAAGTGTGAAGAGTCTGACGATTGCGGATGGATTGCGCACACCGGTGGGGAAGATTCCGTGGAGTGTTATTTTTGAGAGGAGGTTGGTGGAGAACATGTACAGTGTGACGGAGGAACAGATTAAGAAGGCGATGAGGTTGGTGGTGGAGAGGATGAAGGTTGTGGTCGAACCGAGCGCGTGTGTGGGGCTTGCGACGGTGTTGTTTCATGAGGGGTTTAGGGGGGTGGTGGAGAGGGAGGCGGGGGAGAG